>LPNX011109415.1:45394-70373 GCA_001517045.1 Pseudotsuga menziesii
TTGTTTTAAACTATTATAAAAGAAAAAAAACATTAGAGAAAATTTCAACTCAAAATGGGCCTCCTAAAAATAATTAATAAAATAATAGTTAAAAGAATAAAATAATATTAATTAATTTTGGAGGAAGAAAAGAAAAAAACTACTTTTTTGTTTGTATTTTTGACATATCTCCCCATGTTTTTACTCAAATTTCGATAGGGAGAGCTCGTTGGACGCGGAATTAAATTCATGCATCCGACGAGTACACACTCCTCATACTTTTGACGGACCCCGCTACCCCAAAAACAAGAAATACCTGAAAAAATGGAATGATGATGTTTGGATGCAGAATTTAATTCCGTGTCCAACGAGCTCTCCCAATCAAACTTTGAGTAAAAACACGGGGAGAAATGTCGAAAATACAAACAAAAAAAAGTAGTTTTTTTTTATGATACCTATCCCCAAATTTATATTAAAAAAGTGTTTAAGACCTATATGGTATTTCAAATTTAAAGCAATTTCATTGGCTAACACATGATGACATGGAATTTGAAACAAAGTTAAAAGGCCCATTTTGAGTTGAAATTTCCTCTAATGCATATATTATCAAATAAATTAAAATAAACTAAACCAAGTCATTAAAAACGTTTTCACACAAATTTTCAATATTAATACCTCGAGGAATATGGAATGAAAACACGCCAAAAAAATAAAATAAAAAGTAGCCTCCCAACACCATCACCGAATTGCTCGAGGGTGAATGAAGTAGCAAAATTGGAGCTTGATCTTGTGAGCCCATGAAAAATGGAGGAGATATGGTAGAATGTACTGAAAAGCAGTCATTTCACTAATCTTGAGGACTTGTTACAAGGCCAAGGAAATTTGGTGTCCCTTTTGGTATGTAAAGGTATGTAGAACTCCCAATATTTTAGAGGATAATTGAATTAATTGATCATAAGCGTTTTATAGCTCTAAATCAACGTGCATTAATTCACTTCAGCCTGAGAAATAGCTCATGTGGAGCTTAGACATGGACAACAGAAAGTGAAGATTGAAAAGCTAAAAGTAAGCATTTCCAATGCATTGGAAGAGGCTCTTGGATGTCCTATTGAGGTCAAAATGACAATATGGGCGTGAGCGGGTTATCAAAAATGAGATTTCGGAGGACACCAATGTCTTGTGTTGCCAGTGGAATATGATGAAAATATTTGAAATTGATTGATTATGTTGTTGCTGCCCCAGGTCGAAAAAATGTAATTTATTAAAGCAGAGAGGATGGAGAAAAAGAACTCTCTAGTTTCTACTCATTTTTCTCCTCCGGTGAATGTTTTTATAAGTAATAGATTTACGATTTCCCTTACAAAATGGTGGAATAATCATGCCCACATCAAGGCTCAAAGTCCCTATGCATGAATTCATCACTTAACGTATGAATCTTTCAACTGAATTGGCATCAAACAAAATAATAGATAATGAAAGAAAATTGGATCAAAACAAAAAACACTTTTTAGAAATGCAGAATTTCTTTACACCGAGATGCTCATGCATCATGTTAGTATTGTTTCCCATGATTTTTTTTATGTAATTTTAGTTTTAAAAGATAGCATCATGTTATATATGAATTAATTTTCCTTGGAACTCATTCTATTACATTGTCTTGCATGTTTTTATCGTTGGAGTTCCTATTGTTACCAATGGTTTTACAACTCTTAAGAAATGAGTTGAATGGGACTCGATGTGCCAACAAAACTTTTGATGAGTTCTTGAATCTTCTTTGTTTGAATCCAAGCAATAATTACTAAACCATTATTCAAATAAATGGTTTTGAAACAAAGAATTCCTTGCTTCCCAAACAATAAAATTCATCTACATCCTCTTCATGTCCTGGATCATAGGTCTAATACCATGTCATATTTATCAATAATAGACACATGACTAAAGAATAAAATGAGATGCTTGAATGGATTTATTAATTGTATTTAATGTCTTATTGCTTGAATAGAAGACACATTCTCATATCTAGTCTCTTACTATTTAAATAAGAGACAATCGATCTAGGGCACATTTACTTTTCCTTTTTGACGACCTTTCCAACGCTTAATCTTTTCAGGTGTTGTTTTTTTTATATTTTGTCACTAAGATCCAACTCCACTGGTTTATACTTTTGTCCCTTTCTCCACATTGTGCATGCTGGCGTCGATGAGAGAGAAAAAAAGCTTCCAAGCACAGCATGATTTGATACCCTGAGCTCTGCCAACATGAAAACACTACTAAGCAGAGAGAATACTCCAAGGCATAAAGGGATTCGAAAGAAATATTTTTTTACTGACCATTTTTCCCTTCTTTAACCTGACCATCCAGCTAATGAGTCTATCTTTCATTCATATCCCTGAATTGATACTTGCTTTCACTAACTAGTTGTTGCATGCTTGTTTTTTCATAATGGGGTAGGAGAAGCCTCACATTCAATCGCATCTCCGCTAGGTTGCACATGAATTCCTACCACCGATTGATTTTGGTCATTTGTAGCCTAACAAAGCTCAAGAACAAAAAACGTTTAATCTTCCAACTGTTGCTTTTCTTATATTTTGACAACCAAAGTATTCAAACAAGAACAAAATAACTTCTGGAAAATATCTGTTGTCGCTACAATTTGGAAGTTACTGGGTTAGGTTTGAGTTACTTTCTAATCTTGGGATTTTATAAAAAAAAACCTGAAAGAAGAAATCCATAACATTTGGCTGTCCCAGGGCTAGGCGTCTCAGTTTGATTTTGAAGTTTAGAATGTGTTGGTTTTACCTTAACCAGCTCAAAAAGTCATGAAAATTCTAACCATGGAGTCTATTTTCCTAATGCCTAGGCTATTCCATCATATTGTAAATCTTTCTCTGAGGTGATTTGTAATTTGCTCATCAATTTGTGTAGTTACATCAATTCACTCTGAATTTGTAGTTGTGTTATCACAGGCCTTCGTCTGTGAAGAGCTAATAGAATGCCAATTTACCTAACTTACCTAGGTGACAAGTTGCAAAGCTATAGCCCGCAGAGGCAAGAGAAAGGGTTGAGATTGATGGAACAAAGTAAGCATGAGAACACCATTTCCTTCTGTTCCTCTTGCATCTGTTTTTGGTATCGAATAGGGTGGCCCCGTTCGGTCGAGTCAAGTAATATTTTTGGTTGGCAATTTTATCTCCACCCTTGAAACCATCAACCCATTCATGGCACCGCCCCTACCTTCAATTAGAAACTCTTGAAACTCTGGTTTGCTTTACTGGGGTTCAATAATTACATGGTTAACCCTCTACAACCCCCCCTAGAATGAATGGTAATATGGTACGGGATAGAAAAATTATTGAGTTGCTGGCACGAAATAGCGGGATGGTTCCAGTGTTCTGTGGCTAATGGAGTAGTCTAAATTGAAAGGGTTAGAACACCTGGCATTTAGATGAATGCACCTATCCGAAACTTAAGGATCACTTAAGGTATTACTATAATACTGTATGAGCACTACCAGCTCGAGCTCTCCTGTCAAACAGAGGCACTAGCACTACTAGCACTACCAGCTCGAGCTCTCCGCACCAGTGAAACCCAAACTCATTTCAGTATTTATTGATAGCAATAATTGCACCCAGTCCTTGGACACGTGGAGGTTCCTCACAGGCCGTCGACAGATGACGAAAACCTCTAGAGGAACAACCCTTAAATAACACCTTCGGTGTAATAACTTAATTCAATATTTATTTTTTGCTTGATTTTTGTTTTCATGGGGTTCATAATCTAGAGAATAAAGGTCGAGGCTAGAAGTAATAATTTTAGGAGACCCATTCTAAGTGGCCTAGCCCTATAAAGTCAATTTTTGGGAGCCTAACACCAAAGAACTCAAACCTCAATATTAAACTGCCTTTGGATTTAGACTCCAACCTCAATATCAAAGGAAGGGTCTTTCAATTTGGACTCCAACCTCAATATCAAAGAGTCTTTGGATTTGAACTCCAACAAATTAAGATACCCGTAGGGACTATTCTTTTTTTATAAAGTCAAATAAATGAGGAAAAAATAATTTATGAGATTTTGCACCACAATCACAACAAGTTCAATTCATTATTTTTAGAATATTCAAAGCAAACAATTGGCATGATTTATTTATGAGGCTTTGCACAACAAGTTTACAACTAATTATTTTGTAAATTGCTCAATTCAGTTATCCATTATTAATATTATTTAAACAAATAAATACTATTGAAAAATAAATAAAAACAACATTTTTTAATTTATTATTATCATAAAGTAGTAATAAAAATGATTTGAATTGAAATTTTATTATTTAACTTTGACAATATTTTAAAAATATTAAATTTATGGATGGAAATTTGTACCATTATTAGGTTTTTAACACAAGGCACGGGCCTCAATTCATGGACATTGTAAATGGAGAAAACCTCTAAGTAGGTTCATAACCTCCACAATAGAGCTTGGGGCTCACTACATCCACAACAATAATTTTATGGGACCCATTCTAAGGGGCCTACACAAAGGGGCGTTGCCCTATAGGATCAAGTGCCTTTGGATTTGGACTCCAATCTCAATATCAAAGAGTCTTTGGATTTGGACTCCAACAAACTAAGATACCCCTAGGGGCTAGGTTTTTTGAGAAAATTCAAATAAATGAGGACAAATTAATTTATGAGATTTTGCACCACAATCACAACAAGTTCAATTCATTATTTTTAGAATATTTAAGCAAAAAAAAATTGGCATGATTTATTTATGAAACTTTGCACTACAAGCACAAAATTTCACAACTAATTATTTTGTATATAGCTCAATTCAATTATCCATTATTAGTATTATTTAAACAAATAAATACAATTAAAAATTTAAAAAAAACAACAATTTTTAATTTATTATTTCCATAAAGTAGTAATAAAAATGATTTGAATTGAAATTTGATTACTTAAAATTGACAATATTTTAAAATATTAAATTTATGGATGAAAATTTACACCATTATTTGGTTTTTAACACAAGGCATGGGCCTCAATTCATGGGCATTGTCAATGGAGAAACCCTCTACCTAGGTCCCTTAAAGAAGCTTATAGGAACATAGACCCAATAAGACACCACAAAGGTCACAACACATATTCATAATAGTATTATTCGCATCTATGTAAGAGCAGTCACACTATTTCAATGTTTTAATCACCAGGGATATGTTCAATGGGCCTCAAGATAGTTGAGAGAAGAATATATATACATTTATTTATTTATTTTTGAAACAAAATATCTTTGAAAGCAAGCAAAGAGTTTTTTTTAATCCAATGAAGTTACAATACAAATAAAGTTATCTTACTTCATTGAAACTTTCAATAAAATCATTATAATTATGTGAATTTCATATAAAGTGGAGTAGTGCACGCAGTATATCACAGTCACATTAGTGTAGATGT
This sequence comes from Pseudotsuga menziesii, assembly GCA_001517045.1. Lineage (NCBI taxonomy): Eukaryota > Viridiplantae > Streptophyta > Pinopsida > Pinales > Pinaceae > Pseudotsuga > Pseudotsuga menziesii. The sequence continues at coordinate 50,821 of LPNX011109415.1, forward strand.
TGAATATGCAAATTGATTGTTGAGCATGTACATTTCACACAATGGGTTCAACTTTTCAATTCAATATCTTTTTGTTCTTTTAATTTCTATAGTTTTTTCTACACAAGTAAGAATTCCATGCACAAAATGTGATATATTGAAATTGAATTTTCTCAATTAATTAGTTGTTGGTGGATAGTCTAAATAAGTTTATAGTTGGCAGCAAATAACCATATTTGTCATCAAATATTCATCTTGTACAACGTCATTAAGATGACTACTTAGGATATGTAGAAATTGAAAAAGTGTTTATAGAGATTATTGGCCTTTATATCTGTTATACCGTCTATGATGCAATTGTTGTTAGAATGTTCATTTCATCTAGCACTTTATTTGCAACATGAAAGTAATTTTATGACAATTCCTTGACTAGCTACAAATATTCAAAAGTGTTTACTCATGAAAATGTTCTATACACAAGCCCATATTTTTTCATTCGAATTGGATCAAATGAAAGTACATTTAGAGTAAGACCTTAAGTTCTATGTATCGTAGTTTTAAAACACGATAATTGTATTGGAAATGGCTTACAAATAGTTGTTTGAGATTTGTTTCTAGAAGTTGCATTTGGCTTACCAATTAGTAGTATTGGTGTCTAAGTTGGTTCAATTGTTTTTTCATATAGTTTGTAATACTTATTTCACTAGTACAAAATGAGGAATTAGTGACTATGTGACTAAAAAATTTAGTCACCGTAGTTTTTTCAAGTGATTTACTACCAAATATGAGCAATTTTAAGTGACCCAACTATAAATAACTAATTTAGTCATGGGTTCAAAAATACAACTAGATAAAAAGTGACAAGTTAAAAATGACTAACATAAACGACCAATTTAGTCACGGCATAAAAAATGACTAGCTACAAGAATATGAATTAGTCATTTGCGTTAGTCATTTTTTATTATGTCACTCTGACAATGGAAAATTGCAATTTCGACAATCAAGTGTTACAATTTACTAAATTTTGTAAATTTTCTACCCTCTATCTCCGACCATGTGTAGGTTAACAATTGCAAATCCGAAATGGAATTTGCGGGGTTAGGATTTAGTATTTTTGCCTAGGTGGGGATAATGTTAAGGTTTTGTGGATTATTGTAGATCATGTGCCTTAGTTCATATTGGTTTCCATATTGGGACAAATCTCATATGATATATATGTTGGAAAACCATTTTTCTGCAATGGTTCCATGCTCCTCGAGCTTCATATATCCAACAAAGCAATTGCACGAAATTGCTCTTGATCATCTTTATCCCTACACCATTGAAGCTAACCATTAAGCAAAGGAAAAAGGTGCCTACAATTACAAATGTAGAACCACCATATCAATACCCAAAATAAGCATAGCTAGTTGTTGATCCTTCAATGTGAGAGTCCCCAGTCCCATACTGAGGTGATTCTATAACTTCATATTTATCATTTATGACTGTTGAACCATGATTGGATCCCTTAGTAGTAGTCGATCCAAATGAACCGATGGAAGAACCAAGAACATTTTAACTAATCGAAGAATCAATTAAATGAGGCACTGACCCAAAATGAGCCTTAGATCCATATGCAGTAAAGGTAGAGGCCCCATCTTGGAGTTTTAGCTAAATATTTTGATTCCTCCTCTTATGAGCCTGACCTCACAAAATATGATATATATAATGTAATGGCCTCTCCTTATCACTATCAAGGTAAACCTCCTCTCCTATATAGAAGAACTCATAGATGGGAGTGATAAACAATATCTCTTTTATCAAGATGTTATTATTATTATTATTATTATTATTATTTATTTTTCAAAGATATAATCAGGTAGATTGGACCTTCATCACATAAATGTCAACTTTTTTATACATTATTGTCATCATGTGCATCAAATAGTCTCACAAATAACTTATCTTATATTATTTAATGCATTACTAACATAAAAAAAAAAAAACATTACTAAAATGTATCATGGATGTCATTTAAGTTCACCAGGGTAATTCCATGAATATGGGTGTCTATTTTGGGGGGTCTTATGAGAAAATAAATTTGATTTTTTCATGTTTTTCAACTTTGGCCGAACGAAAGTGATAATTTCATTTATAATTTCACTTTAAAGTAAAAACAAAACTTTTAGAGAATTATGTTAGCTTTCTATTCATAATTTTTTGAATTTTTTTTATTGAGATTTGATATGTCATTTCGAAAAATGTTTGACAGTGTATCCTTATAAAATGAAAGGACTAAAAAATAGACATGTTTGGTTGCACCCCTAAACCCATTGTTAAACTTGTGTTTTGAGAAAACAAAATATGTTACGACATTCTACACACAATATACTATTGCGATGACTATAAGTTTGTAACCAACGGATCTATATACTAATTATAATATTTTTTTTAATTTGATCAATGGGGAAACCTTGTCAATTTTAAACATGTGTTTGGTTGCGCCACTTTTCTCTCAATTGACTATAAAATTTAAAAATCTACGAATACCCTTTTGAAGTAGACACTCCAATTAAGTGCACCATATTTGTTTCAATTTTTTAGGTGGTGTATTTTTAAAGTTGTATATTTTTAATTTCACCACATGTTGAAAGAGATGAAACAAAACTTGACACATGTTGAGAAACAAAAAAACAAAATATAGGATCTCACCTATACACAACAAAATCTATACCTATGGAAAGTATATTCAATGACGAAACTAGTGGTATCAAGTTCAACAATCGATTTGTAGTGTAAGGCATCCATTTTACCTTCCGAAAATGGAGAAACCTGAAAATTGTGCAGGTTTCAGGTCTCAGAGGTTATTCAGCTGAACAATGTTTTTCCGTTACAGAATTGTTATTTACAACGCAAACGCAAAAAACAATTCATCGACCGGAAAAAAAATTCGTCGGCTGAAAATATTTTTTAGCTCTTCTTCTAGTTATCTGCCATCAATGGTTGGCTATCTATTGATCAACTTTAAGTTATCCATGCACGACAGTAAACAATAATAATACATTACAATTTATCATATTACTAGCACACCCACAAACAAAACAGGTACTCTTCAAGGAGATACACTAGGCTGAATATATCCTTTGTCTAGTAACTCCTGTAATTGTATTCTTCATTTCGTTAATTCTGGGATACTCATATGATATGGAGCTCATGATACTAGTGTTGAAAATGACAATAGATCTATGGTAAAATCTAAATATCGTTTAGGTGGTAATACTGATATCTTATCACAAAAAACAACTTCAAATTCCTTTAAAATAGGAAATTGTTCCAATTCCATTTTTTATTTTTCGGGCTCAAATTCTTTAATTTTGATGCCATAAAGTTGACACCCTTTCCTAATACACTTTTTACGTTGTAGTGCTGAAATTTGTCGTGTAGATAAAGGTCTATAAATTTCCTTCATATCACAGCACATAAAATAGATATAAAGCCAAATGCAAATAGAAAACATGTAAAGTACAGCGGTGCTCTGTTGAAAACAAGCCAATCGATATGAAAATGATTTTTTTCATTGAAAAATAAGTTATGATAATTCCAGGCTTTCTAGTTTAGGAAAAAGAATTATTTTGAATGGAATGAACAATACAATTCACCAGATTTATTTTTCTCTAAATAATTGACCTATTCATTACATTGTCGATACAATCCATACATGCTATGGTAAACACCTTCACTCCATCATTCATTTTGTTACACATGAACTCTTCCATCTTGGAGAGATGGCTGAGCAGAACAAAGCGGCGGATTGCTAATACTTGGTTCATAGGAAATAAACATAAGGGAGGTTCATGGGGACCCAAACCTATGTAAAAATACTTTCCCAAATGGATCTGTTTGTGTCAGAAATTGTTACTAAGGCTAGGGTAACAAGCCAACACAATCTCAAGAGAAAAAACTCAATTCAAACTAGGGTTTAGGGTATTGTTTATGTGTTTTTGGTTGTAAGCTTCAAGATCATGCAGGGAATACATTCGGAGTAAAAGCAACAACTAAATCATATACATAAACTGATAAAGATGCCCAAACATATCACAAAAATCCAACAAAGATACTATGTTGTGGTTCATACATCAAAGGATAAGCATTACCAGAAAAAGACATTAACTAGCAATGAAATTACCATTCAAGAAGAAAAACATGCTCAATAACAAAGCCAACATAGACAAGATGTAGGGGAAAGATTCATATATCACATTATTTCATCAGAAAATGTATATAAGAGTTACAGTACCAGTTCTCTGAATAAGTCTGATAGTACAGGCAGCTAGCAGACCTCCTGATGCTCCCAAAATCCAGAACCCTCACAATGTATTTCTATCCCTCTTTTATAATTACAAAGAAGTGGTTCTATTTCCCCTTCCTTAGGTCGAAATTGAAACTACCCAGCAGTTACATTAACTAACTAACTCAACTAATTGACTAAAAATAGCAAATTGGATTCCCGGCAAATATGGTGAATTTCTGGAAAATAGGTGTCAAAGAAGATTCCATATCTCTCAATAGGTGACACTTGTGTACAAAATGAGAGCGGTTTTTGTATATGGGTCCGTGATGGACAAAACCCTCTCTTGGTTTTTCACAATTCATCTCCAATCGATCAGAATCTGCCCCTAAAAATGAACACTAAAACAGGAAAATATTAAATATTTAAAATCCCTGAAAAATAGGCTGCAAATATTTAAGTGAATATTTTAAACCTTGACAGCTGTTGCAAAAATGAAAGAGGTTTTTTTATATAGGTGTCTTATGCACAAAAACCTCTTTTTTTTTTAAAAAATTCTTCTCCTTCAGCTCGTGGTATGCATTTGACTTTAATCACTCAAAACAGGAAAAATAGAGCAGAATTCTGTTTCTACTTTTCTTTCAGCTTTATCAGAAAAAACTGAATTTGGACATTCTAAAACTCCAGTTGGTCTTTGTTCACCATGATAGGTTGAAATAGAAGAGAGTAAAGTTTCCAACAATGAAGAGACAATTGCATCCACACTACGCACACCCTCTGCAAAAGGGCAATGTACACACAGTGGAGGTGTTTGATTTTGAACACTATCAAGAAAAACATTATTCTGCAAGCTTTGTGGCACTCCTTTTCCATGCCCTTTAAGTAAAAGGATAATACAACGTATTGTATCCCCCAGTAAATTGCTTCTGCTGACTTGTAAAGAATTCTCCCAATAATGAAAAGTAATTGAATGGGCTATAGTGAGAAACCAAATAGAATCCTGCTTGCACAAGCCTCCCAGTAAGGTTGGAACAACCCTATTTCACATTGGAAGCTTTTGTCTCAGGTTTTAATGAAACTTTGTTAATTTGAGTTATTAAATTCCTGGACCAAAGGGACGAGGCATGATCTGGACTGAACAAGCCACTTGCTTCACTACTTGGCTCAATAGAAGTTAAATTGCTCATTATTGCTGAAATACAAATACAAACCATGTCCTCTCTTGAAAGCTTGGTATTTAAAGCAAAATTGAGAATCAGTCTCTCCAAATCAAGGATTCTTGATGAAGCATTGAGAACTCCATTCAAATAATGTTGGATCTTGTGAAGCATGCTATTTGAATTATTGTCATCTTCAAAGCAAGAAGATAGAATCCAAAAGTCCGTAAATTTTCTCTGCTCTTGAACATTACTGGTAATTTCTACTTCTTTGACCTGTTTTTCAACTTCAGTTTCCATTCCAAACCCATTCACCTGTTCAATATTGCTTTGACTGACACCGCTTATGTGCAAACCACAGCTTTGGTATAAGTGTCCACAACTTCCCTCCAATCCAGTTAGTTTCTCACATACTAGATCATTGAACTCAGAATCCAAATCACCAGCCAAGAACAAATTATTGGTTATACTTGGAGAATGGTTAAGACCATTATCATTGCAACTTCCCATCATATTTTGGCCATCATCTGCAATGCACTGAGATGAATGATGCTCAGATTTATTCTCTGCTGGTTCAACCTGCTCAAGACCACTTTATGAAAAGATGCTCTGTTTGTCATCTTCAAATTTTGCTACTGATTGTTTAGACTGTTCAATAAACAGGGCACTCTGCCCCTGTAAGCATAATCATTCTACAAAATACATTTCAACTTTTCTAAGATCATTACTTTCCCATATTTCCATATAAGGCAGAACACTCGTGTTGCTGGAATTGTCCTTATTTCATTCCTTCAACAGAATATATGTTACCCCAATCGTACTGCTGTCAATTAACCCCACATGGCATTCAGGGTACTGCTCTTCTCAATTCACAAGAGGCCCAGTCCCAGACCAACAGAAATTACAGAAGCTCTAATCTTATGCATATGTCTGAGAGTAATCTACAAGGCACTTAGTTGGAATCGCTAAAGTTGAAAGCCCAAGCCTATAATTTAGAAACCCATATTTCATTGATCCTCAACTTCTGAAGTCCGCAAGCCATTCTCAACCAAACCGCTAATCATTATCATGTTCAGGATCAACATGTACATAGAAGCTTGCAGCAACTATCATGTAGCATAAAATGAGCATTAACCCTTTGAAATAGTTTGATGTACCTTCCTGAAGCATAAACGCTACCACGATAACTGTAATAAATAGTGCCGCAGTCTCAAAAAGTTGAAAGTTCAAATCCATAGACTTTCCCATAATCCAGCCAACCAATACACAAAATGGAATCACAAACATTGCTATCTGTGTTGAAGACCCAATTGCAACATCTAGTGATATGTCCAACTTATCTTTCATAGCAAACATTATAGCATTTGCATGCTCTGCAACATTCCCAACAATTGGTAGAAGAATCACACTTGTAAAAGCAACTGGCATATTCCAAGACTCCGATGCCACCTCTATGGCATTTACAAGATATCCTGAGAGAAAAGAAATCCAAGCAGTTAGGATAGCAAGCCATGATATCGCTTCCCAGTGGGTTATCACAGCAACTTCCTCTTCATTTGTAACTCCTCCATTCTGTATGTGATTGATTCGATGCTTGAAACTTGAAACTTCATGTTTTTGGTAATTGCACTCGCTTTCTATTTCCAATGAGGGCTGTTGAAATCGTCGTGAAATCAAACATGTGTAGAAAAATGCATGGCTCTTCATGAAACAAGTATGAGCTTTGATTTCCCACCAAGACCAGATAGATGACGCCACTTCAAAGTATTAATTGGATCCCAAACGTTCTCCATGACCAGTCTCACCATCACATGCTGCAGTTTCGTGCCAAGTAACAGGATTAAACGTAACACCAAGGACAAAGAAAAGGCGATGAAGCTGCTCAAGGCTTCCATATGAAACAAAAAGCTCATGGCCCTCTTTAATGCTCCACTATGTCTTCCGTCTTTGAATGTGCATGCCAGTAACCACTCATCTCACATTGAACCAACTCTATGCTGCTTCTTGGCATGCTGAGCTGCGTTCAGTTAATGATGACCAACGATCTCTTCTCAACACAAATCAGACCAGCCTGCATGATAATTACTAACATAACACCTAGCAACACCCTTCAATCATGAAATTAGTCACCTATGAACTGAACCCGTGCCAAAATTCGGCTTGAAAATTAGAAAAATTGAAGGACACGATATTCTTGTAGCGCGCCCTTTGTAAATTTTCGCTCCAGCGCTACAAGAATATTTCCAATGCTAATCTTTCACTATTTTTCAGCTTTTTGACAGTTTGTAGGAGGTTTAAAAACTGCTAGGTTGAACATCAAGCATAGGTGATCTTCCAAATAAACATTAATGAATCAATTTTGATAATATGACTTATTTTTAACCCCTTTTTGAATGCAAAAGACCGAGAAATCAAATAAAACCTATAAAAGCAAGCTCAAAAGCTATTTAATCAACCAAAAAGTTCTTAAAGGAAACTCAAAATAAAATTTAAAACAAAACCTTAATTGAAATAAAATGAAAAACAAACCAAAAATGGAGAAGTCAAACCAAAACTGAAGAGAAAATTTACTGACTTAACATCTGGCTCCAGCTGCGGGATGAAGTCCTCCCTGCGAGGCTTCAAGAACCTGTAGACCAGTGCCCTCTGTCTTCTATCTACCTATCTGTAAACTTCCATTGGGCTATGGCGTCATCAAGTCTTCAGTACTGATCCCTCTGCAAACCTGTATCCCATCTGTAGCTTACATGCAGCCTACTCTGCTTATTTATGAACTGAACAAAACTGAAAAAGATCTAACTGCTCATAGGAAGAGCTTATTCCTCTGTCTACTCCTACATCTAACCATTAGGAGCAGAATGATCAAGTAAAAGCATGCTTCCAATGAATCCATGTCAGAAACTGATTTACAGGCAGCTTGCTGAATCTTGACCCGAAAAGTAATGAAGGCCATATCATACAGAAAAGAAGATTGAGTAAATGATATAGACAATTTCCTTCTGACAGAAATATCTTAACATCTATGCTGCTGAGAAAATCTAAAAAGTCAACAACAAGGTCTTCAAAATCATAAAAGAATATCTCCTTGATCTGTTGTTCCAATTGACTGTGTTGCAGCTGCTCTTCTTTTCCTTCACAATCTTCAATGTCGAATGTAAACTGCTTGATCTCTGCTAAAAGAAAATTCAAATTGAATTTCTGATCTAAAACTTTCTGCTCCTCTTCAAATTTTATGCTATTCCCCTGTGCCTGCACATCTGAAAACTGAACGCTGCCCTCATCATCTTCTGTAGATGTGAAACTGTTACTTGCTAATCTATCAATCTGCAAGTCTGGAAAACGTGGACTGCCCATAACATATGCTGCACCAACACATTCTTGATCATGAACCTTGTTCTCTAGCTGAAAATCAAAAAGTCCCTGCAAATCTGAAAATGATAGGCTGTCCTCCTCATCTTCTGCAGATCTGAGACTATTTTCTACTAATATACCAGTATGCTCAATGTGTTCAAAGTTTTCAGAAGGAGTAATCTGATCATCATCTTTAAAGATTTCAAAAGAAACAATCTGATCATCATGACAGTCATCTTTAATAAATGAATTTGATACAATGTTAATAGCATCCTCATGGCTATCGTGATGTGAATCAGCAATTTCTTGATCATAATGTAGAATATTCTCTTCAGCAGCATACTCATCAAAGATAGGTGAACAAAAAACTTTTGTATCTGGTGAAGAAAGACAGGCAATTTTCAAATCCTTCTCACGAATCACAGGAGAAAAAATGTCATAAGAAACCTCTTCACAAATTTGGGAACAATCCTCTTTTGTAACTGATTGTTCATACACATCAAAGGCAGTATGTGCAATAGAGATAAGATCTGATGCATCTACAGATATATAATTCTCATTATACCCATTTGTATCATGAAGATCTTCCTTAACAACATAACATTCATTTCTGCAAACAAAAGAATCAACTGCTTCCTGCTGATATTCCTGTAATCTGGTTTCATCAAGATGATATGCTGGCTTGACACAGCAAGCAATTTTCTTTCCAATAATCATATCTTTGTGGGATATATCAAGACTAGAAATATGTTCAACAGATTTATGACAAGCATCAATACTCTTTTGATCATCTCTCGGCTGAAAAGAAAAGCTAGATGAAATTCGAATAAAAACTGAGTCTTCACAAACCTTATCATTTCCTTTCTCTTCACCATCTTGGTCAAATATAGGAGAAACAAGATAAGATCCTGATGATAGAGATGAAGCATCTTGAATAACAGGATCAACAATAACATCATGAAACAAATTTGGAAAATCCCCACCTCGTTGCTCATCATAATTTGAAATAGAATATTCATAAGGAGAAAGAATATATTTCTGGTTTTCAAACTGAAGATTAGGCAGTCCCTGCAAATTTTGTTCCGCATGGATATTGCAATTTTCCCTGGTCTGCAAATCTGGAAGATGTGGGCTGCTCTCAACATCTATTGTTGCTCTAATACTTTCACCTGTTGAACTTTCAATCTATTCATCATATTTCAATTTTTCAAAGGAGGTAATATGATCTTGATAAGAATCTAAGGTAGTGGATGTATAACTGTTTGAAGCATCTATACTATGGCCATCATCCTGTAGATCATCAATATCCTCTTCCTTGACAGCAGTATCTCAAAATGTTACATTCTCATCTTCAACAAATTCTGAATCTTCAACCTCTTTATGACATGTTTTGAACTCTTGATTGTACTCATCATCATGGTTCTTTAAAACAGAAATTGTATGATAAACATCTGCCTGTTCACAACAATCTTTTAAAAAGAGTTCAGCTGGGTACAGATACTTACAATGCTTCCGAAAGCATGTGTGGAATTCATTCAGTGAGGAGATACTAGCAGCAGGAAGAGAAAAATACCAATCTCGTGCATCTCGCTCAAGTGAATACATGAACATCTTCATGAGCACATCTTCATGCTGGATATTTAGCTGAACGATACATTGATGAAATTTTATAAGGTGATCTGATGGGTTATCCTCTTTGTTTTATCTAAACCGTGGAAGACAATTTCCCCAAATATCCATAGTAGGTACTGTATTTGGAAAACCTGGAATATCAGAAAAATTTAACGGTGCAAACCTTCGAGCCACCATAGCTTCCATGGACATTGGCCCGTACATTTTGAAATAGTGGAGTCGCCAATCAATTTGTCAAGACAGATTTTGTTTCTTCTTCTCAGAAAGAGAAAGGAGTGACAGTAGCTCAAATTAAGCAAGGCTGTATAAAGCTAGGCATGACCGAAGCCTTCTAATTCTTCCAGCAGCCACTGTGTCAAATTTTTTGGTGAAAAAAGCCTTCCAAAATGCTGGTTCAAGTTCACCTCTCAAACCAGGAAAATAGATGAGTATCCCAGGGAATATATGCTTCAGCTTCGTCCCCGGCAACGGCGCCAAAGATGTTTGTGTCAGAAATTGTTACTAAGGCTAGGGTAACAAGCCAACACAATCTCAAGAGAAAAAACTCAATTCAAACTAGGGTTTCGGGTATTTTTTATGTGTTTTTGGTTGTAAGCTTCAAGATCATGCATGGAATACATTCAGAGTAAAAGCAACAACTAAATCATATACATAAACTGATAAAGATGCCCAAACATATCACAAAAATCCAACAAAGATACTATGCTGTGGTTCATACATCAAAGGATAAGCATTACCAGAAAAAGACATTAACTAGCAATGAAATTACCATTCAAGAAGAAAAACATGCTCAATAACAAAGCCAACATAGACAAGATGTAGGGGAAAGAGTCATATATCACATTATTTCATCAGAAAATGTATATAAGAGTTACAGTACCAGTTCTCTGAATAAGTCTGATAGTACAGGTAGCTAGCAGACCTCCTGGTGCTCCCAAAATCCAGAACCCTCACAATGTCTTTCTATCCCTATTTTATAATTACAAGGAAGTGGTTCTATTTCCCCTTCCTTAGGTCTAAATTGAAACTACCCAGCAGTTACATTAACTAACTAACTCAACTAATTGACTAAAAATAGCAAATCGGATTCCCGGCAAATATGGCGAATTTCTGGAAAATAGGTGTCAACGAAGCTTCCATATCTCTCAATAGGTGACACTTTTATAAAAAATGAGAGAGGTTTTTTTATATGGGTCCGTTATGGACAAAAACCTCTCTTGGTTTTTCAAAAGTCATCTCCAATCGATCAGAATCTGCCCCGAAAAATGAACACTAAAACAGGAAAATATTAAATATTTAAAATCCCTGAAAAATAGGCTGTAAAGATTTAAGTGAATATTTCAAACCTTGATAGCTGTTGCAAAAATGAGAGAGGTTTTTGTAGACAGGTGTCTTATGCACAAAAACCTCTTTTTTTTTTTAACAATTCTTCTCCTTCAGCTCGTGGTCTGCATTTGACTTTAATCACTCAAAACATGAAAAATAGAGCAGACTTCTGTTTCTACTTTTCTTTCAGCTTTATCAGAAAAAACTGAATTTGGACATTCTAAAACTCCGGTTGGTCTTTGTTCACCATGATAGGTTGAAATAGCAAAGAGTAAAGTTTCCAACAATGAAGAGACAATTGCATCCACACTACGCACACCCTCTGCAAAAGGGCAATGTACACACAGTGTAGGTGTTTGATTTTGAACACTATCAAGAAAAACATTATTCTGCAAGCTTTGTGACAGTCCTTTGCCATGCCCTTTAAGTAAAAGGATAATACAACGTATTGTATCCCCCAGTAAATTGCTTCTGCTGACTTGTAAAGAATTCTCCCAACAATGAAAAGTAATTGAATGGGCTATAGTGAGAAACCAAATAGAATCCTGCTTGCACAAGCCTCCCAGTAAGGTTGGAACAGCCCTGTTTCATTTTGGAAGCTTTTGTCTCAGGTTTTAATGAAACTTTGTTAATTTGAGTTATTAAGTTCCTGGACCAAAGGGACGAGGCATGATCTGGACTGAACAAGCCACTTGCTTCACTACTTGGCTCAATAGAAGTTAAATTGCTCATTATTGCTGAAATACAAATACAAACCATGTCCTCTCTTGAAAGCTTGGTATTTAAAGCAAAATTGAGAATCAGTCTCTCCAAATCAAGGATTCTTGATGAAGCATTGAGAACTCCATTCAAATAATGCTGGATCTTGTGAAGCGTGCTATTTGAATTATTGTCATCTTCAAAGCAAGAAGATAGAATCCAAAAGTCCGTAAATTTTCTCTGCTCTTGAACATTACTGGTAATTTCTACTTCTTTGACCTGTTTTTCAACTTCAGTTTCCATTTCAAGCCCATTCACCTGTTCAATATTGCTTTGACTGACACCGCTTATGTGCAAACCACAGCTTTGGTATAAGTGTCCACAACTTCCCTCCAATCCAGTTAGTTTCTCACATACTAGATCATTGAATTCAGAATCCAAATCACCAGCCAAGAACAGATTATTGGTTATACTTGGAGAATGGTTAAGACCATTATCATTGCAACTTCCCATCATATTTTGGCCATCATCTGCAATGCACTAAGATGTATGATGCTCAGATTTATTCTCTGCTGGTTCAACCTGCTCAAGACCACTTAATGAAAAGATGCTCTGTTTGTCATCTTCAAATTTTGCTACTGATTGTTTAGACTGTTCAATAAACAGGGCACTCTGCCCCTGTAAGCATAATCATTCTACAAAATACATTAAAACTTTTCTAAGATCATTACTTTCCCATATTTCCATATAAGGCAGAACACTCGTGTTGCTGGAATTGTCCTTATTTCATTCCTTCAACAGAATATACGTTACCCCAATCGTACTGCTGTCAATTAACCCCACATGGCATTCAGGGTACTGATCTTCTCAATTCACAAGAGGCCCAGTCCCAGACCAACAGAAATTACAGAAGCTCTAATCTTATGCATATGTCTGAGAGTAATCTACAAGGCACTTAGTTGGAATCCCTAAAGTTGAAATACCAAGCCTATAATTTAGAAACCCAGATTTCATTGATCCTCAACTTCTGAAGTCTGCAAGCCATTCTAAACCAAACCGCTAATCATTATCATGTTCAGGATCAACATGTACATAGAAGCTTGCAGCAACTATCATGTAGCATAAAATGAGCATTAACCCTTTGAAATAGTTTGATGTACCTTCTTGAAGAATAAACGCTACCACGATAACTGTAATAAATAGTGCTGCACTCTCAAAAAGTTGAAAGTTCAAATCCATAGACTTTCCCATAATCCAGCCAACCAATACACAAAAGGGAATCACAAACATTTCTATCTATGTTGAAGACCCAATTGCAACATCTAGTGATATGTCCAACTTATCTTTCATAGCAAACATTATAGCATTTGCATGCTCTGCAGCATTCCCAACAATTGGTAGAAGAATCACACTTATAAAAGCAACTGGCATATTCCAAAACTCCGATGCCACCTCTATGGAATTTACAAGATATCCTGAGAGAAAAGAAATCCAAGAAGTTAGGATAGCAAGCCATGATATCGCTTCCCAGTGGGTTATCACAGCAACTTCCTCTTCATTTGTAACTCCTCCATTATGTATGTGATTGATTCGATGCTTGAAACTTGAAACTTCATGTTTTTGGTAATTGCACTCGCTTTCTATTTCCAATGAGGGCTATTGAAATCGTCCTGAAATCAAACATGTGTAGACAAATGCATGGCTCTTCATGAAACAAGTATGAGCTTTAATTTCCCACCAAGAGCAGATAGATGATGCCACTTCAAAGCATTAATTGGATCCCAGACGTTCTCCACGGCCAGTCTTGCCATCACATGCTGCAGTTTTGTGCCAAGTAACAGGATTAAACGTAACACCAAGGACAAAGAAAAGGCGATGAAGCTGCTCAAGGATTCCATATGAAACAAAAATCTCGTGGCCCTCTTTAATGCTCCACTATGTCTTCCGTCTTCGAATGTGCATGCCAGTAACCACTCATCTCACATTGAACCAACTCTATGCTGCTTCTTGGCATGCTGAGCTGTGTTCAATTAATGATGACCAACGATCTCTTCTCAACACAAATCAGACCAGCCTGCATGATAATTACTAACATAACACATAGCAACACCCTTCAATCATGAAATTAGTCACCTATGAACTGAACCCGTGCCAAAATTCGGCTTGAAAATTAGAAAAATTGAAGGACACGATATTCTTGTAGCGCGCCCTTTGTAAATTTTCGCTCCAGCGCTACAAGAATATTTCCAATGCTAATCTTTCACTATTTTTCAGCTTTTTGACAGTTTGTAGGAGGTTTAAAAACTGCTAGATTGAACATCAAGCATAGGTGATCTTCCAAATAAACATTAATGAATCAATTTTGATAATATGACTTATTTTTAACCCCTTTTTGAATGCAAAAGACCAAGAAATCAAATAAAACCTATAAAAGCAAGCTCAAAAGCTATTTAATCAACCAAAAAGTTCTTAAAGGAAACTCAAAATAAAATTTAAAACAAAACCTTAATTGAAATAAAATGAAAAACAAACCAAAAATGGAGAAGTCAAACCAAAACTGAAGAGAAAATTTACTGACTTAACATCTGGCTCCAGCTGCGGGATGAAGTCCTCCCTGCGAGGCTTCAAGAACCTGTAGACCAGTGCCCTCTGTCTTCTATCTACCTGTCTGTAAACTTCCATTGGGCTATGGAGTCATAAAGTCTTCAGTACTGATCCCTCTACAAACCTGTATCCCATCTGTAGCTTACATGCAGCCTGCTCTGCTTATTTATGAACTGAACAAAACTAAAAAAGATCTAACTGCTCATAGGAAGAGCTTATTCCTCTGTCTACTCCTACATCTAACCATTAGGAGCAGAATGATCAATTAAAAGCATGCTTCCAATGAAGCCATGTCAGAAACTGATTTACAGGCAGCTTGCTGAATCTTGACCCGAAAAGTAATGAAGGCCATATCATACAGAAAAGAAGATTGAGTAAATGATATAGACAATTTCTTTCTGACGGAAATATCTTAACATCTATGCTGCTGAGAGAATCTAAAAAGTTAGCAACAGGGTCTTCAAAATCATAAAAGAATATCTCCTTGATCTGTTGTTCCAATTGACTGTGTTGCAGCTGCTCTTCTTTTCCTTCACAATCTTCAATGTCGAATGTAGACTGCTTGATCTCTGCTAAAAGAAAATTCAAATTGAATTTCTGATCTGAAACTTTCTGCTCCTCTTCAACTTTTATGCTATTCCCCTATGCCTGCACATCTGAAAAATGGACGCTGCCCTCATCATCTTCTGTAGATGTGAAACTGTTACTTGCTGATCTATCAATCTGCAAGTCTGGAAAACGTGGACTGCCCATAACATATGCTGCACCAACACATTCTTGATCATGAACCTTGTTCTCTAGCTGAAAATCAAAAAGTCCCTGCAAATCTGAAAATGATAGGCTGTCGTCCTCATCTTCTGCAGATCTGAGACTATCTTCTACTAATATGCCAGTATGCTCAATGTGTTCAAAGTTTTCAGAAGGAGTAATCTGATCATCATCTTTAAAGATTTCAAAAGAAACAATCTGATCATCGTGACTGTCATCTTTAATAAATGAATTTGATACAATGTTAATAGCATCCTCATGGCTATCGTGATGTGAATCAGCAATTTCTTGATCATAATGTAGAATATTCTCTTCAGCAGCATACTCATCAAAGATAGGTGAACAAAAAACTTTTGTATCTAGTGAAGAAAGACAGGCAATCTTCAAATCCTTCTCACGAATCACAAGAGAAAAAATGTCATAAGAAACCTCTTCACAAATTTGGGAACAATCCTCTTTTGTAACTGATTGTTCATACAAATCAAAGGCAGTATGTGCAACAGAGATAAGATCTGATGCATCTACAGATATATAATTCTCATTATAACCATTTGTATCATGAAGATCTTCCTTAACAACATAACTTTCATTTCTGCAAACAAAAGAATCAACTGCTTCCTGCTGATATTCCTGTAATCTGGTTTCATCAAGATGATATGCTGGCTTGACACAGCAAGCAATTTCCTTTCCAATAATCATATCTTTGTGAGATATATCAAGACTAGAAAGATGTTCAACAGATTTATGACAAGCATCAATACTCTTTTGATCATCTCTCGGCTGAAAAGAAAAGCTAGATGAAATTCGAATAAAAAATGAGTCTTCGCAAACCTTATCATTTCCTTTCTCATCACCATCTTGGTCAAATATAGGAGAATCAAGATAAGATCCTGATGATAGAGATGAAGCATCTTGAATAACAGGATCAACAATAACATCATGAAACAAATTTGGAAAATCCCCACCTTGTTGCTCATCATAATTTGAAATAGAATATTGATAAGGAGAAAGAATATATTTTTGGTTTTCAAACTGAAGATTAGGCAGTCCCTGCAAATTTTGTTCCGCATGGATATTGCAATTTTCCCTGGTCTGCAAATCTTGAAGATGTGGGCTGCTCTCAACATCTATTGTTGCTCTAATACTTTCACCTGTTGAACTTTCAATCTGTTCATCATATTTCAATTTTTCAAAGGAGGTAATATGATCTTGATAAGAATCTAAGGTAGTGGATGTATAACTGTTTGAAGCATCTATACTATGGCCATCATCCTGTAGATCATCAATATCCTCTTCCTTGACAGCAGTATCTAAAAATGTTACATTCTCATCTTCAACAAATTCTGAATCTTCAACCTCTTTATGACATGTTTTGAACTCTTGATTGTACTCATCATCATGGTTCTTTAAAACAGAAATTGTATGATAAACATCTGCCTGTTCACAACAATCTTTTAAAAAGAGTTCAGCTGGGTACAGATACTTACAATGCTTCCGAAAGCATGTGTGGAATTCATTCAGTGAGGAGATGCTAGCAGCAGGAAGAGAAAAATACCAATCTCGTGCATCTCGCTCAAGTGAATACATGAACATCTTCATGAGCACATCTTCATGCTGGATATTTAGCTGAACCATACATTGATGAAATTTGATAAGGTGATCTGATGGGTTATCCTCTTTGTTTTCTCTAAACCGTGGAAGACAATTTCCCCAAATATCCATAGTAGGTACTCTATTTGGAAAACCTGGAATATCAGAAAAATTTAACGGTGCAAACCTTCGAGCCACCATAGCTTCCATGGACATTGGCCCGTACATTTTGAAATAGTGGAGTCGCCAATCAATTTGTCAAGACAGATTTTGTTTCTTCTTCTCAGAAAGAGAAAGGAGTGACAGTAGCTCAAATTAAGCAAGGCTGTATAAAGCTAGGCATGACTGAAACCTTCTAATTCTTCCAGCAGCCACTGTGTCAAAATTTTTGGTGAAAAAAGCCTTCCAAAATGCTGGTTCAAGTTCACCTCTCAAACCAGGAAAATAGATGAGTATCCCAGGGAAGATATGCTTCAGCTTCGTCCCCGGCAACAGCACCAAAGATGTTTGTGTCAGAAATTGTTACTAAGGCTAGGGTAACAAGCCAACACAATCTCAAGAGAAAAAACTCAATTCAAACTAGGGTTTAGGGTATTGTTTATGTGTTTTTCGTTGTAAGCTTCAATATCATGCAGGGAATACATTCAGAGTAAAACCAACAACTAAATCATATACATAAACTGATAAAGATGCCCAAACATATCACAAAAATCCAACAAAGATACTATGCTGTGGTTCATACATCAAAGGATAAGCATTACCAGAAAAAGACATTAACTATCAATGAAATTACCATTCAAGAAGCAAAACATGCTCAATAACAAAACCAACATAGACAAGATGTAGGGGAAAGAGTCATATATCACATTATTTCATCAGAAAATGTATATAAGAGTTACAGTACCAGTTCTCTGAATAAGTCTGATAGTACAGGCAGCTAGCAGACCTCCTGATGCTCCCAAAATCCAGAACCCTCACAATGTCTTTCTATCCCTATTTTATAATTACAAGGAAGTGGTTCTATTTCCCCTTCCTTAGGTCGAAATTGAAACTACCCAGCAGTTACATTAACTAACTAACTCAACTAATTGACTAAAAATAGCAAATTGGATTCCTGGCAAATATGGCGAATTTCTGGAAAATAGGTGTCAAAGAATCTTCCATATCTCTCAATAGGTGACACCTGTGTACAAAATGAGAAATGTTTTTGTAGATGGGTCCGTGATAGACAAAAAAATCTCTTGGTTTTTTAAAATTCATCTCCAATCGATCCGAATCTGCCCCGAAAAATGAACACTAAAACAGGAAAATATTAAATATTTAAAATCCCTGAAAAATAGGCTGCAAAGATTTAAGTGAATATTTTAAACCTTGACAGCTGTTGCAAAACTGAGAGAGGTTTTTGTAGATAGGTGTCTTATGCACAAAAAACTCTTTTGGTTTTTAAAAATTCTTCTCCTTCAGCTCGTGGTATGCATTTGACTCTAATCACTCAAAACAGGAAAAATAGAGCAGAATTCTGTTTCTACTTTTCTTTCAGCTTTATCAGAAAAAACTGAATTTGGACATTCTAAAACTCCAGTTGGTCTTTGTTCACCATGATAGGTTGAAATAGCAGAGAGTAAAGTTTCCAACAATGAAGAGACAATTGCATCCACACTACGCACACCCTCTGCAAAAGGGCAATGTACACACAGTGGAGGTGTTTGATTTTGAACACTATCAAGAAAAACATTATTCTGCAAGCTTTGTGACACTCCTTTGCCATGCCCTTTAAGTAAAAGGATAATACAACGTATTGTATCCCCCAGTAAATTGCTTCTGCTGACTTGTAAAGAATTCTCCCAACAATGAAAAGTAATTGAATGGGCTATAGTGAGAAACCAAATAGAATCCTGCTTGCACAAGCCTCCCAGTAAGGTTGGAACAGCCCTGTTTCACATTGGAAGCTTTTGTCTCAGGTTTTAATGAAGCTTTGTTAATTTGAGTTATTAAATTCCTGGACCAAAGGGACGAGGCATGATCTGGACTGAACAAGCCACTTGCTTCACTACTTGGCTCAATAGAAGTTAAAATTGCTCATTATTGCTGAAATACAAATACAAACCATGTCCTCTCTTGAAAGCTTGGTATTTAAAGCAAAATTGAGAATCAGTCTCTCCAAATCAAGGATTCTTGAT
>LPNX011109416.1:3615-28088 GCA_001517045.1 Pseudotsuga menziesii
ATGTCTCGTGAAACCCTAGCTTACCATCAAGCTATTTTCATCATTGAGAACCCTTTTGGCCTATTTTCCACCATTGGAGAAGGAGAAGGAGCAGCTTGGAGCTCGAAGCCACCGAAATCGGATCAGCGCAACGGACTCCACCAACCTCCTCATTGGAGGTAATCTTAATCAAAACCACCATTATTCATTTATTTACAGTTTTACTTATTGTTCTTTACTTTTACTGCTTTAGCTTAGTTGTTATTTCTGTCTCTTTTTATTTACATTATTGAACTGCTACTAAGGAATCCAGATTCCTTAGTAGGTGCTCATCAGCACAAGCTAGGGTGAAAACCCTAGCTACAATGATGAGAACAAAGATGAGGGCTTATACAACAAGCTAAAAGCGTGGAAGCTGGCATCAGGCTCAAAAGCATGAGCAGGATACATGCAAATGCAATTACAACTTGAACAACAAGGAGAGGCTAGTAAACAGTTGTAATTCCAACTAAAAATCATGTCTCCAAAAAACAACAACATCAGAATCACATTAAGAAGAAAAGATCTGATGCAAGTCACTTTAGCAGAAACACATGCGACTTTGCTATCTTCTACAAAAGGGAAAGTCAAGGAAGAATCGACCGAAGAAGATTCTATAGCACCAAGTCTTGAGGGTTTATAATCAATAAGATCAACCTTAGAAGAAGAGAAAAAACCAACAAGGGAGATAGAGTCTGCAGGAACAAACTCAGTATCATGGGAGTTGAAAAATTCATAGGAAAAGTCAAACTCAATAGGATCACTAACTTGTTGTTTGAAGGGAGAGTCCAAAAAATAAAAAAATCCAACATAAGAAGACCGATCCATGGAAATATTAGTCTTACTAAGCAAACCAGGGTTAGGCTTAGGCACAACTGAACTGACATCCATAAGAAGGTCAGACTGTATCAAGGACTCTAGGAATACTTCATCTGAAGGAAGGAGATCATCCGAGACAGGACACATGCCTAAACTTTCAAATGGATCAACAAAGTGGAGAGTAGACTCCACAGTCTGTATAGGATGACTCACCTGATCAACTGTTGGGACCATGTCCTGAGAAGGTAAGAATGAAAACAGAGGTTTCTTCTTAGTAGCAATTGAACACAAAGGAGATGAGGCCACATAGCTCACCTATGGCAAGGTAGTGTCTATAGAAACAATGGGAATCAATAAAGGAAATACCTAGCCTCTAGTTGGGTCAGGAGAAGGATCAAGAAAATCCAACTGGTCGATAGTGACAATTTCTTCACTGTGATTAAAGTACATCACATGGAATAATGTTGACACCACAGCTTGCATGGCATAGACATAATCACATCCAAGGAGCATATTGAAATCCAAGGGGTCTTATATCACCATGAATTCAACTAAGACGGTCTTCCCACCCAAAGTAACAAGTGTTTCAGCAAGAATAACAAAGGCTACACAAGTTCTTGTATCAAATGCCAGTAACTAACTAGCAGTCGACACAAGGTTGGGATATCCAATGCCTCACCAAGCACAAGCAGACAAGATACTAAATGAGGCTCCTTCATCAACAATACAACGAGCAATCGTGTATGATTCAAATTTGACCTTTATATGGAAAGGTGCATCAGAAGGAAGGTGTGGCTCAACTAGGCTATCCCAATCAAAGGAAGCAATCCAAGAGCTTGGTGGGGGTTTATCCGAAGCAATTTCAGTGCCCCCTTGTTCAGTAAGTTCTAAACTGGCAGTGAAGAAAATGTGACTAGCAGACACTTCACTCTCCAAAGGAAGAGTGGGATTGATGGATACTGAAATCGATTCAACTAATTCATCAAATTCACTCTCCGTAGGGAGAGTGGGATTGACCAAATATGACATTGGTTCAATCACATCAGGATCACTCTCCAGAAGAAGAGTGGAATCGACCAAATCTAAGATTGGTCCGACTGCTTGATCAACCAACGGTTGAGTAGGGTGTTGAGAAACTATAGGTTGTTCAAAAATGGGGTGAACATGAAACCAAACTCGTCTTACCTCTTCAATAGAAAGGCATTTATAAGTAAGGTGGTCTCCCTCACAAATCTTAGAAGGAAACTTGGGCTTGTGTTTTGAACAAGTAGTCTTTTCAACAATGTCAACATGACTTGTAGTGGCTGATGAATTGTCTTCAGCATGAAGTATAGAGGCTAAGGGACTGCCCCCAGCATGAAGTATAGAGGCTGAGAGACTGCCCCCAGCATGGCTTGCAGAGGATGAGATACTGGGTTCAACAAGACCTGTAGAGGTTGAACGGGTGCCCCCTTGCTTATGTGCCTTCTTCATATTCCACCTTCTTTTACTCCTTTTAGACTGTCAGTTACTAGTATCAGTACTTTCATCACATGAGGTAGAAGGAGTAGGAGAATTAACTATAGGTGAAGGGGGGGCAATGTTTTGATGCCCTTGAATTAAGGAGCTTACTTGATAAGCATCAAGATCATTCAGGGTAGTTGGAGTGGAAAACAACCACACCGGTAGCCCTAGGGTGAATCCAGGTAGATTGAAGGTGGCCATCAAATGAATGTGAACATTCCCCATGAGAGGAATAGTACAAGGAGTTCCCAACATGGGGATCTCTTGGTTGGTGTTCAAAGGGGTGTTAGCCATAGTTTCAAACAAGAAGAGAAAGTCCAAGGTTGACAAGCAACCAAAATTACAAAGAACACACCTAAAGGCACACTAAGTACAGACAAACCACATAGCACTCACTAAAAAATTCCTAAATCCAAACAGAAAATCAGGTATAAGATATGCTTTCCAAGGAAAGTAGATATATAGTTACTTGGCATCCCTGTAGATGTTCTTAGTCACAAGCGAAGGAATCACCCACCACCCTCCCACAATTTCTACCGGGGTTACCTTCCAATCCCATCCAAGGTCAACTAGAAATAGCCTTTTGGTGTACCCGTTTATGAACCCTAGATGTCAAAGAGACTAAAGGCTACCTTAACTATATTGATAGTCTAGGGGATAGTCGCAAGCCTGGTTCGTACACATGGGCAGGGTAGCTAAGCCCGAAACTCTATGTAGGACAAAATCCTTAGATGCGTAAAAACCCTGGTTTATGTTTCAACAAGGAATCGGAGGGTTATCTCCTCAGTCCAAGCCTCCATGCGGCCTTGTGCTTAACTCCCGTTTAAGAGGAGCTTCCCAGATACAATCAACATAGAAAAGGGTTTACCTAGTGATTGGCCAACTACGTCTGAAATTAAACACTTGTGGGGAGTTTAAATTCCCTATCCCACAAGTCTAGCTTGAGCTAGTTGGTGTATGACCCTATAAAATAAAACTTACCAATAATTTATAAATTATATCATTGATTTTAAGGGCTGTTTTTAGTGAGAGGGTAAATGGCATGAAACTTATGTGGTGTTTTGACTCAAAGTTGAAACCAAATGACTAATCAAAGAGAAATGAAATGAAAAAAGAAAACTATTCTCTTTCTTTTCCAAGTAGAAACATAGAAGCCACAAAAGAACAAATCCTTTTATTTTATTTCAAAAACAATGATATGCTATGCAATCTAGACTAATAAAATAATATCCATGCATATAAAGCAAACATGTGTTTTTCTTTTTCTTTTATAAATGCAAAAGAAAACTAAGACTATATTTTTTGTAATTTTTTAAATTATCTTTAAAAACTGAAAATGAAACTACTCTATGCAAATCAAATGCAAAAGTTTCTAAATGCTTTCTTTTCACTTTTAAAATGCTCAAAGACTACTATGCACCAAAATGCACAAAACTTGAGTATGCTTGGATAAACTAACTATATAGAGTAATCAAAGTGAAGTAAAATAGATTAATAAGACCAAGGATCAACCAACTAAGGAAGACTTGGAACCCTAGCTTGGGTGGGCACAATGACAAGAAATCACTGAGATCACAGAAAGGCAACTGACAAACCAATCACTATCCAAAGATAGAATGGGAAATACAGTGTCCAGAACCCTGATCACTGATTCGGACAACCAACACTTGAAACTATAAACCAAATAGGAAAATCCACTTCAAGATGCTAACATAAGACAATCCAAACAAAAGGAACTCAAGGGCTTTACAAGAAAGCACAAGGTGTGGCCCACAAGGTAATCAAACTGACATTGTAATGCTCATAAGGAAGACCAACCAGAAATTTTTTTTTATAAAGGGACAAGGAAAAGCAAACCCTAACCCAAAAATTCAAATGCTAAGGCTTGTACGTGACTGTGTATAACGGAAACCCACGTACTGTATGTGACTGTCCCGGAGAGAAAACCACATATGTAGGCCTCAGTACATGACTATATGCAAGAGAAAACCGCGTACAGGTACAAAATTTTCTAATAAAAAGAAAAAAATTCAAGGTCTTCAAACACTACCCTGAGCATGAACCAAGACAGAAATAGCACACACACAATGAAGGCAAAGACTGGGAAATGGTAAACAGAAATAACCCATAGCAGTCTGGGCTCCCTAGTAGAGTCGCCAGTTTTTTTGTTCAGGAATAAACACCCTTATAATCGAGGGTCTGGGGTTACCAACGTACTCTTAAAACTTGCAGACAATCAACTTTTAAAGTACAGAAAGGAAATAGGAAGATATAATGGACTCACCCGATTAACGACAGTTGATCCAAGCTTTGTCTTCTCCAAAGCTTTCAGAGATGCACCTCCTTCACCTGCAAAGAGAAAATCCTCCAAATACAATATTATACATGTATATATAACAAGTTATATAAACAATATATAGAGTTCTTAATCATAAATATTCATCAAACCATGATACATGAAAGATATTCAACATGCATTTGGAATAAGGATTCTCTTTATTAACAATAGTGAATGAGATAAGTGTACAACCCAACGCCTGAAACAAGGACTCCTCTACAACCAAAGGATTCTGAGTTATGCTCCTCCAAAGACCTCTAATGATATACCACCAGCATAACTTTGCTCTCCAAGTATGATTGATCAATTCCCTCCCCAAGGCCTCTATTTATACTTAGGAAAATAGAGCAGTTTCGAAGGTTGAGCAGAATGAGATAGTTAATATAGTTAATGTTTAAGTCTTAACAAATCTCCATTAATTGTGTTTATTATTTTTAATGTCGAATGGAGGCGTACGCTAGTATTGATACTGGAAACCTGTGTATGACACATGAGTTGCTATAAGGGAAACCCACTTATAGATTTGTACACGGGTTGTAATGACAATACCTGTGTACAGTACGTGATATGCTGTGGAGATAGTCATGTATGTACCCGAGTTGCTGTGGAAATATTTTCATACAGCAATCAACATGTAAAAAGGTAAAAATGGAAAGCTAGGTGGATAGTGAATGCATCTCATGTCATGCCCATCTATAGTGTTTTAGGCAACCTTCAATCCATAAATGTCCTTTTGTGCGCCGACATGTGAAGTGTCGGCACTCGGATGGAGAAGTGCCATTTCGGTTGATAACATCTACCTTACTAAACAACTCCCTGGAAATGGTGCCAAAAATGTTGGGTGTTATAATGTCTTAATTAATTCACCCAATATTTAATTATCAGTCGAGGTTGGTAAACTTAGAGTTGACACAAAGTATATGTGAAGGTGGAGGGGTTCCTAGGGTGTCGTGGAAATATTTTAGCAAAGAAAAGATCAAAAGATATTTCAAAATGAAAAACTGAGTCAAACTCCTATAAATTCAACTATGAAGGTAATTAAACCAAAACAGAGTACTAGACTAGAGAAGTATCAAGCTATACTACTCTACTCTATGGACAATTACTGAAAGATAAAGATATAAACAAGTAAAATTTAAGAAAGTAAACTTCCTTTTATTTAACTATTTCACCTCTTAATTTGAGAAAGCTTCATAAACAACTTCAGGGATTAACTATACAATGCATTATAACAATATTACGACAACTGGAGACAATTTTACAAATTCAACAACTAAATTTATACATACAATTATCAAATGTACATAATGGTAAAACTAAATTATCTAGTTACACTCTCCTTGGTTGTTCTATGGATATGCATTCACTGTGATTGGAACCTGAGGAGGAGTAGTGTCAAAATGGCTTTCAAATGAAGTAAAAAAACTGAATGGAATCAAATCTAACTTAACTTCCATAAATATGTGCAAACTAAGGAAGGTCCAATTACAGGTGATAGTGAAGATGGTGATCTATTCCATACACAATTGGTTCTTAACTTAAAAAGATATTATGAACAACTAATTTACTAAGAGACAATATTCTTTTTAAATATTACTTTCATAATAAACCAATTCTTATATGAAATAGATGTAAGGAAACTCTAGCTTATAAACAAGTAAAAGACCTTAATGAAAGAAACAAATAGAAAACATAAGAAATAAGACTTAATTAGGAAGCAAGTAGAAAACTTAATAAATAAAACTTAATAAGAAGCAAGTAGAAAACTTAATACAGATAACTCTTTTAAGTCATATTCTCCAAATCTCTTCAGTAACCACACAGTGAAAGAAATAGGTCCTACTACTATGACCAATTTACAATGTGCTAGTATACTTCTCTAAAGTTTTAACATGTATAACCCTAAAATTAACATGAAAAAGGATAAATCAAGCCAAACTAAAGATATAACTACCCAATATTATGACAGTATTAAAGAGGGAAATCAGAAACCAAAAGAAACAAAATCACAAAGCATAACTCAAAACATATTCAAGGTGAAAGGAGGTAAAATATAGGAATATAATTTAATAAATAATTTAAACAATCTAACCTATAGTCCTAATGATAAACATAACCATTATCTAACTCCCAAACTCAAAACATGTTCTAAAAGATAAAGAAACATAGCTTTAAACAGGTTTAGATCAAAACAAGAATATTGAAGGTTAAACAAAAGGTTGGATAGCAAAATGGAAAGTAGGTCTGAATGACACGATAAATAGGGTGTCTGAATGGCAGTATGTATACATAAAATAGTATAAAATAACCTAAATGATCTAATTATCAGCTAATCTTGTGCACATGAAACCAGAATTTATAAAAACAATAAGTAAGCCTACTTAATGATCAAATTCGATAGCAGAATAACTTAAACTAACTCATAATTATAAGGACATCATTATCTATTGCATTGCTAAAAAAACTGAAATATAACCAAATAAATTTATGACAAAATCAAAATGAATAGAACTAAACCTACTGTAACTTAATCCTAAGATATCAAAGAAATCTACCGTGTGTACTTAACAACATAATACTAAACAGTAAGATGAAAATACTGGAAAGGAAATGAAAGGAAACTATGCGCACAACCAGTTATCTAATCTATGAAATTAAGCTATATTATCAACACAGCATTAGACTATAACCTATGCTACAAGAAACAATGAGACAAACGATTACAATAATTCAATTGCATAAACAAACTGGAAATGAAACTATACTAATTTGCAAGGAAAGGGATAACGAAAAATACACATAAGAATGAAAACCTCTGGTTGATGAGGGGCCCTCTCAGCAATCAAGGTGATGCTTCCTAAACACTTACATGATCACGATCATAAACACAGCAAGGATGTAACTTATATTAAAATTTGAAACAGTATTATAGAGTCTCTTTGAAATCGACTGATGAAAATGTAAAACTAGCTCGCTACGCTCTCATTGGGAGGCAAATATATAGTGTTTACGGGAATGAGCAGCTCAACCCTTTCAGTGGTCAACCACTCCTTATAATAGTCAACCATGATAACAAAAAAACAACCCTAATCCAATGCACAGTCATCCTCCTTCTTCCTCGTGCGGTGGTTCTCCCTTGCGTATGTTGTAGCATGAGGATCCCCTTTGGTGTGGACTGATATCATGGTGTTTAACAGAGGAGGCAAGATGGAGAGCTTTCTAGAATGAGGTTCATTCAAACACCCATACGTGTGGACAATAGAACATAAATTGTTCAGTTCTTTAACGTTGTGGAATATGCCAACGAACATTGCACGATTTGATCGATGAGCTAGATGGTACATTGGATGTGCTCTGCGCATATCTAGTGTGATGCATGTCCAACTGTTGACTCATCAAAGTATCATAACCTACAAACAAATTCATACATATATCAAACATGCTCCTAAGTAATATCAACTTTAATCAATAAAATCATGAAATAAGGATAATAAACCAAAAATTGCATAAATCCAAATATATTGATACATGAGGCTAAATGACAAGCTATATGACATAAATTTGTCAAAAAGATGACAAAATGGATGTCAAAAAGTGTAATTTACCAGCCAAAAATGGTGACAAAACTAGAATCAACAAGCATGTCGTCTTTAGAAGAGTTGTTGAGGGAATAGATGTAATGAATAAAATTGAGTGGTTATCAATTGGAGATCGAGGAAGACCTTTTATTCTAGTTAATATTTCTAATTGTGGTGAAATATTTCTAGGAAAAGATAATGGTATAGTTGCAGTTGATGAAGATACTTTTATATTAAGTTGTAAGCATCATCCTATGCCATTGTTGAATATTTCACTGACCATAAATGTTATAACTCTTTGACTGATATCTTGAATGCAATTTGTAGAAATGGTTTTATTTTATTCCTTTCATATATGAAAATTTGGATTTATCTGCAGATAAAAAGAAAGGAAAGAAACATTAGGCTACAAAAAAGTAGTGTCAAGTGATGATAGCCGAAAAATGTGTAAAATGAAAAAGCATAGGAAGGTGGGTAAGTATCACTGAAAGAGGAGGCGACGTCATTATTCTTCTGATTTAGATACCTCATGAAACACTGATTCAGATTCAGACACTTTTGATAGTGAGTCTGATTCGGACTCTTCCTCATCATATGATACTAGAAATTCAAGTGAAGATGATAGGGTGACAAGAAAGAATAAATCATCAAGAATAAACAAGCATAGACATACAAAGTGACAGAGGGACAAGCGGAGAGGGAAAAGACATGGTCGAAAAGTGAAGAGATCAAAACAAAAGTCCAAGTGGTATGCATTCTTTATTCATTGACCTAGGAATATGAAATGCAGTCTCATGTCTTACATACATAATTCATTTTTCTAATAGTGTTTGAAGATTTGTTTTTGAATTGCAGGAGCTTAAATAGTGACTATAGTAGTGGCAGTGATAGTGAGAGTGAGACCAAAAGTAAGAGTGATAATCAAAGTGATAATGACAGTGATGTTGGTAATAAAAGTGTGAAATCAAAGACACTCTCGTGCAGTTGAGAAGCCTCAACTTTCTGGTAAGTGGTATTTCATTACAGACTTAATGTTTAGCTTGCCACCTGTCATCAAGCATTTTCTGGAACTGATAGAAATGATGATGTTATGTTTGATAATGTTGTTCTGCTGGAATACAATGGTCACACTTTAACCGAATTTCTATTCTTCAATTTTTTTGAAGGTATTAGATGTAAAATTTGCAAAAATTAAAATTAAAATTTTAATGGGCACCATTAAAAATGGTGGTACCTCTTGGAAAACTCTTTCTTCTATGAGGCCACTTTTCTTATGGTTCCACAAACCATAAATTGCTTTTTTTATGGATTTCAGTACTTTTGCTACAGGATTAATGTCCCTTTTATATCATAGTAGATTATTTTTGAAATGTTTAATTGCATGACTCTTAAATATTAGTTTAGCTTTTTCTGAAATTTTCAGTAGTAAAGGTGGTTTTATTATCTTTCGAATTTAGAATTTACTCAAAGTCCTGGAAGGGTTTTTAATTGCATATCATGAAATTTGAAATCATTGTGCTAAATATTTTCATGTTAATTGATTTTGAAAATATTTTATTAACCGGGACTTATATGGAAAATCATATGACTACATTTTTTTTCCATTCCAGCAAAACTAATTGCATTACCAATGAAAGAAACTTTAGACAAGCAAGGCATTGAGGAAGAGAAAGGAATTGTGGTTAAATATATTGTGGAAGAAGGCGAATTATTGAAAGAGAATGAGGAAAAAACCAAAGAGATGGATGTTGTTGAAGTTAAGGAACACATGAGTCCATATTTTTGATCTCCTCAGAGTGATGCCCCTAGCAGTTCTAGTTCAGTCTTCATTTCCGCTTTTATTGAAATGATATGTGAATGTCATGGAAGTGTTATTAAGGTCTATAATTTTGTTTCTAATATTGTATTGGAATTCTTCAGTATATGTATTATTTCATATAATTTGGTGTTGTATAATTGTACGTTGTGCACTTTGTTGTCTTGTTCATTTAATAAATTGAATTTTATCTCTAAGGAGTCCCAGCAGGAGCCCTATAAAGAGTTTGAGTAGGAGCCCTAGAATAATCTTGAGAAGAAGCCCTTGAAGGAGCTTGAGCAGGAGCCAGAGTGAGAGTCCTAGGAGAACCTCAAGAAGGAGCCTGAGCCCAAGTGTGATTTCTCACGAGATTTTAAGCAAGAGTCCACAAAGGAGTTTCATTATTCATTCACAACAAAACCTAGCTCAAAATCCTTTGAAAATTCAAAGCAGGCCTCCAAAAAGAAGGTTTTTAAGAGGATAAATTTGTAGTCCTATTGTTGATAAGATTACACTTCTCCATCCTAATTAAATTCAGAATGCTCCAAGAAGTCCTATCCCAAAGGGCAGACCTAAACGTGTGAGAAGAGGTCATGTATTCAACCAGCATTACTCTTATGATCGATGTTCTCATACACCATCTCCAGATCGCTCTCCCTCAAGGTCTCATTTCCTCAATGAAAAGAATATTCCTAAGGGACGTGTTTGTACGCATTCATGTGTATCCCCCTGGAGCTTCCATTTCTGGCTTCATTGTTTCTTTATGTTAGAAACAATAAGCTCGCTACCGCCGAGTATTCCTCTGACATGGAAGGTTTTGCATTCATATTTAAATGGATGTTGTTCATAGTCCTTAGTCAGTTATACCCATTTCCAAAATCTGTACAATGACTATAGAGTAGATTCCTATGCCCTGTCATGATTGTAGTTTGTTAAGTATATTTGATTCTATTCCTTCTCCCATTTTTTTAAATCATGCATGGTTTTCCAAAGAAAAAGATGAAAATACAACCTCATCCTATACTTTATGGCCCCATGAACATGCTTATATCAAATGTTATGGGGGATCATGTAGATCTCCCAATGCAAGCACTGGAAAATCGCCCTGGGAAGGGAATAAACATTATGAATTGGCCTCACAATATATCCTAAACATTTTTCCTTGTTGATACTCATTATATTGATGGAAGAATTAACTTTTCTCGTCCCATGGTGGATAGGATCCATGTGAAGCACTGACTATTAGGTTGTCATCCTCTTTTGATTCTCCTCATTGCTCCACTTATACATGGCTATAGGATGTCATGCTTATCTACTATATCCTTGGCATTCACTCTAAGATAATTGTTGTTGATAGGTATCATATAGTGGTACACTTATGGTTTCTAGGGAATAGTGATTTTTGCAATCCCATTAAGCCAATTTCTTGAGTTTTGTTCAAAATTCCTAGAAAAGGTTTATGGATTTCATAATCTGCTTGATCATATATTGTGAACTTATACAATCTATCATCCTTTGTCATCCACTAGATACTCAAATTTGTGTATTGATGCTTTTTACCATTATAGAGGACTCTATAAGTTAGGTTCCCAAATTCTTAAAGAGTGCTAGTTTAATGGAAGAGCACGTGTTTTACAAGCAGGAGGTTAGTGGTTAGATTCCTTCATGCCCTAATGATATCATAATATCGGTTAAAAACAACTAAATTATTAACCAAAAAATAAGAAATAAGTGACCAAACAATGAGAGATGAGTGACCAAACAAAATGACCAAAATTCGTATATAAAATTACTAAAAATGACGAAATTAGTGACCAAAAAATGAGAGATGCAAAACTAGGCATTAAAGAGGATGCAAAACATGGCGTTAATGATGGAGCCAAACATGGCGTTGATATGGTAGCAAAATAAGACGTGAAACTAGGCATTAAAAATTATGCAACATGTGGCGCTAATGATGAAGCCAAACATGGCATTGATATGGTAGAAAAATAAGACGTTACTTTGGATGCAAAATATGGCGCTACATAGGAAGAAAAATGTGGTGCAACAACAGAAGACATATTTGATGCCATTTTGGTAGAAAAACACGATGCAAAAAATGAATAAAAAATTGGTCCAAATTTGGAAGAGAAAATTGGCACATATTTGGAACTAAAACATGGTGCAAAATGAGATGCTAAGGTGGTATAAAAATTGGATGCAATATTGGATGATATTGTGGATGCTAGCATGGTGATATTAAGGATGCAAATATGGCGCTAATGGGGATTCCATTTAAGAATCAAAATCGAACACTCGCTAGGAAGAAAAATAGGACGTTATTTAGGAAGAAAACCTCGATGTTGTTTAGGAAGCAAAGTTGGATGCTATTCTGGAAGAAAAAAATAGACTCTATTTTGGACGTCATAAATGATGCTATCTAGGAAGCAAAAAAAGACATTTTTGAGACAATTTAAGTTTTTTCCATGACGCGTCCCATTTAGCGTCTAGTTTAACAAATCAATGTAAAAGCAAATTACACTAAAAAGGGACGCTAAATGGGATGCTAATTCCATAATTTGTTGTAGTGTTCATCTCGAACTCGGCAGCAAGTCTCCTTCTTGCATCTTTATTGAGTTCCTCTTTTCCTATTAGGAAAAGGTCATCAACATATAACAGGAGAATCACTGGTATTTTTCCTTCAACCTTGAAGCAAAGGTTGGAATATTCTTTACTCTCAATAAATCATAGAGCCATCAGTAATCTATCCATCTTGTCGTACCATGTCGAACCTCAGGATCTTCTGCAATCACTCCCTCTGAAGCGAAGCATCATTCTCCCTCTGCCTTTCGTACTCTATGTATTGAAACATTATGTACTGGAGTCATAAGTAGCTTCCTCTGCTACTAATATTCTATGTATCCATCTAGGGTCATGTTAGCGGGCAACAACCCTCTCAAATTTTTTCTACTTTGATTGAAGAAAATTGATCAGTTATCTTTTATAATTTATCACAAAATTATTTAAGAGTGCCTTCAGAATCTTTGATTCTAAAGGTACTCTTAGTTGAAAGGCATTTAATGATCAAAGTAAGTTTAGGGAATAAATTTTAAATTCAAGCTGGTCATTTTACAAATCGATTATTCTAGCAGTTGTTAAAATGAAATTAATTTTCATGACTATTTTGAATGATTTTATAAATCGATTCACTGCTTATCTTTATTATTTTATTAACACTGCTTGAACTGGATTTCATTATTTCTTAGTTTTGTCTTTTATTTTAGTTTCTTTTATTTTTATTTTTGAAATTTTTATGATGATTAAGATGTGATTTTCTATGACTAAGTTACATGTTTATATATATTTGCTTAGGGTTGAATAATCTATTTTATAATTCATTTTAACCCTTGTTAAATATTCATATTATAATGGTCATATATAAGCCATGTTTTAAATTTTGTAAATAAGTAAACTTAGCATTGTAAATATGATTTTAAAAATTACCTTTGACTTCATTTCATATTATCAAATGAAAAATATTTGTGTTATGATCATAATGGTAAATTGAAAATGGTTGGTTTAGTTTATAATAGTGGCTTAATAATTTGAATTAACATTTCATATTATGGATTTATTTTGCTACTTCGAATCAGCCTAACTTAATCATTATTTGAATCATTATGAATTAGGTTTGAAAGATTTGGTTTATATTTTCATTTGATTCAATAAAACTTTATGAACC
The DNA here is from genome assembly GCA_001517045.1 of Pseudotsuga menziesii. Taxonomy (NCBI): domain Eukaryota; kingdom Viridiplantae; phylum Streptophyta; class Pinopsida; order Pinales; family Pinaceae; genus Pseudotsuga; species Pseudotsuga menziesii. The sequence continues at coordinate 17,391 of LPNX011109416.1, forward strand.
ATAACGTTTCGTGAACAAGAGATTACTTATAGTACACCAATTTCTACGTATAATTTATACCTGCCAAAGCTTGAGTTGAATTAATTGATGTTGAACACGAATGAATTCCTCTTGACATCTGTTCCATGCACATATTTTGAAATTATTATCAGGTCAATTATTTTCATAATTCATCATGATTTCACTATACGGCAATAATCTTGAGTCATATAAAACATTTGGTAGATACATGAAATTTCTTTGACGCACAATTTCACATGAAGGAATGAGTATAGGGTTTTATCATGTCTATACAGTCTTGCATACCTATTCCTTCAATTTTCACAACATCGTATGTCTCCCAGCTGAAGGAGAATGCTAACAATACAGAAAAGAGGCCACATTTGAACTCATCATGATTTTAATGTGGAGAGATAAGTTTGTTATTTCTACTATGGGCTCCCACGACATTGCATAATTTATTGAAAACCGTTAAGAAATAAGAAACCACATTAGAGAGTGAAAAATTGTTCCATCTAACAAATCACAAACACCAAAGCTTTGATTCTTCAGATAAGTATCATATTCCATCTCACTAAGTGGTTATTTTGGTCAGCATATGGAGGGTTGAATTAAAGTACCACATAGCCAAGCACTTGAATCACAATATAATGGCCGCTAAATATGCTTCTAGAAAATCATTTAATGCCACGCGTGAGTTGGTTGAATAAATTTTTCAGTTTGTTTTTCTATATTCTAGGAAAGAGGAGGCCAATCCTACCTTCTGTATCTATGTGTGTAATTGATAGAATAATTGTTTAATCATCAAAGTAATTCTTAATGGAAACAATACTCGACCCAAGTCAAAATATTGAATCATTTTAACTGGGAATGACATTACAGTATATTGGTAAAAGGAATGGTCATCCATTATCACAGGTGCCTTGGTTAAAAGTAAATATTCCGATCAATATTACACCTAATTGATGAAGTTTAAAGATACAATTTATTTTGACTTGTCAATTTACCTTTAGCAACGATTCTTTCGCTCCATTCTTTATTTATTTATATTTTCTTCACCAATATTTATTGACATATGCAGGTTTCATGGAAAAGAAAATGAAGAATTAATAGATTGAATATGAAAATTAAGTTTGGAAAATGAACGAGGTAAAAGTGGATATCATCTTATGAAACTCAATCAGGAATCAATGCAGAGGCAGGTTTTAATTTGATTATTACATGAAGAAATAGAAGATTGCCGAATTCCCATCATTATTCAGGAGAGGATTTTCTGTAGCGAACTACGGGCAAACTAGGACGAAATAACAAAATCCAAAACATGGGTTTTTTCCAAAAGATAGCCATTTACCAGACGTGTGGAATTTACTGAAAAGGGTGAAGAATTTGGGAGATTTTTAGGGTTCTTTGAACACATTTTTTCAAGTTGCATCCAGCAAGGAGAGTTAGTTCGTCTCTCAACTCTCTATTTCTTTGTATTTGCCTATTTAAACTAGAGAAGATAGTGCTAGAAATGGGGGCTGGTGCTCAATAGAAGCAGGAGAAGTTTTTATTCTTTAAAAGTTCTGTAATTTTCCTATTCGATGGTTTTTCTTTGAAAACTATAGAACAGGAAACACTACTGCCATGGGAGGTCTCCACAGACAAAGGATAACCTTATCTTCTTTTGCACTCATTTTATTTTTGTAAACTTTGCTTTTCTGGAAGGAATAGTAATGGAGATCTCACCTTTGTTATCAAATCGAGATGTGCTATGAATGGATTTAGAGATCTGTTATGTTCTCTTTGTAAAGTGATATGAATCGACTGCTTCTCCTCATTATTATTGTTTTCTATAAAATTAAGTGAATCTTTGAATTTGATTCTTAGTTATGCTTGATTTTCGAAAGATAATGATGGTTTTATATTTTGATCTGTTAACAAGTAATTGATTTAGTTTTGTATAATTAAAAGTGTCTAATAATTTCTCAGAATTATATTCTATTAATTTGCAGAAACTTTTAATCCATTTTAATATGTGAAAGTTTGATTGTATATTTTTCTCTCAATTCAAATTATTACACGTTTAATTTATAAGTATAAACTAAATCAATGTTAATTATCAAAATTGCTCCGGGGATAGGATAGGATAGAAAATAATTTAGATATAATTTAGATTAGATTTATTTTCAATAACTGTAACTTCAATTTCTTAACAGCTTTTAAATCTTTTTATAGTTTAGTAGTTGTTAATATGTTTGTTGCAGCTATTTGAAAAATTGCATCTTAGATTAGTTTTAGTCATAATGTATTTCAATTGTGTTCATTAGTTTGTGAGACTCTCTTTTCGAGAGAAAACCCACAAAGGAAGCGGGGCCTTTGTTCCCATGAGATTTAGTCATCCCAAACACACCGAGGGCTATTTTAAGTGTTTTATGTGGACTACTTCTCCTTGTTGTCTTGAACTTTTTGAAAATTTCTTTTCGCACCCATCTATGAGCTTGTCGTCCGAGTCTATAGTCTTTCATATTCATCCATGTAGCAAAGGTTAAGATCTTCATCACTCTAGCTGATATTCAAGGTCCTCATATATGTGTTATCCTGTGGGTGCCTTTTGATATCATACAAGGCCTTGTTTAATTTGCACACGAGTCTTCTTGTCATGTGTCTCAACTCCCAGTGGCTGTAAATGTCTCTTCGTAGTCTATCCCTTCTTTCTGTGAGAATCATCATGCTACAAATATTGTTGTGTATCCCACGATGTTTCCAACTACTGCATGTTGGGTCTTGTAGATCCATTTGGAAGACACTACAGACTTCCCTTAAGGTCTCGATACCGCATTCTAGACATCATTCTTCTTAAACTAATTCTCTCCTTCCCTTTCTTCTTGGCTACTTCTTCATAGTTGGAAGGCTCTGCATCAATGATGTTGCTCAATAGTGTCACATAATTGGAGTGTGCCTGAGGCCTCTTTATTTAATTGAAAGTATCATCATACTATTTTTTATCTTGTATTATTTCTTGTTCCCAAGGTGGTCCTCATCTCTTGAGGTGTATTTACCATTCTCTTTATATTCTTTTGAATCTCTTTCTTTTGCCATGGTGTCTTTGACCCAGGAAGCTTCAAGTTTCTCTTCTGAACTGTCGTTACTTGTTCTTTGTCATGATATACAAGTCAATTTTATTTGCATGATTATAAACATATCATAATTTTCAAAACATATTAGTAGTGAAAAATATATGTCACATAGCCATGTGATTGTTTTAGCCAATGCTAAAACATTCATCCATATGATGTATACATACAGTAACTTCTAGATGGATTCTACTCTAATGTTATTAAGAGTGCGTACTACTCCTAATATTCCAGCAAACAGGATTCAATCTATATAAGTAGTAATGGAATGTAGCACAACAAAATTGACTTATTTCCCATCATGTGCAATTAAATAGTATAAATGAAAATACTCAAACATGCATAACACATCAACTAAATATAAACAAATGCATAACCAAACAATATCATGAAATGACAATTGAATACTTATCTTTATTTATTTTGTGGGAAGACTCCTTCTTGAGCCTTCAGCTTCATCATCTTCTTCATTCATGATAACATCATTTCTTATCCAAATGCTAAGATGGATAAGAGGTTCTTCAAGAATTGAGTCCTTCATATTCATCATCGCTTGAAGGATCTTCTTTGAATCGTGAGATCTTGATCTTTAGTTGCTCACATATTCTCTTCTCTTATTATGAGTCGATCTTCTTCTTGTGTTCACTCTTCACAGAGTCTACTGAAGGTAATCACTTTCTTCTAGCACACATTCCTCGAATGAATGAATCCTGTGATCTTGGAAGAACATTCAAGTTGGTTATAACAATATCTTATTCTTCTTCAATTGCTTCTTCATAGCATAGAACACTTATTTTTGGAGTCTTCAAGGATGACACATGAGGGTTGAGATGATATTTAATAGAATCTGCAATGATTGTCTTGGCTCTAGCCTTAGCCTCATCTCCCTCTGGCTCCTAGAACTTTCTTACTGAAATACGGATCCAAGTCGATTTATTCAAGGATCACAAAGTTCATATACTTCCATACTCAAAAGTTGTCAACTTCACCAAGATTTTCATCAAGTTGGTGTGATTAGTCATTTTGAAATGAGAACCTCAAATGTAAATAGCAAAAATTTAGATCTTACCAATTTGATGTGTCTGTCCTGGTTCTGGAGTTCATTGATCTAGGGTTTGTCAGAGAAACCCTAAATTTAAATACTTGGAATTTAAAAATTCTAATTGCATATAAATATGGGCCTCTTCAAGGTGAGCTTTCCAATGTACTCCTTTTTTGAAAATAGTGTAGGGAAGCTCCTGGAATAGGAAGCCCTAGTTTTCCAATTTCTTCTGTAGAACTGACTGATATTTCTTCTATTCTCTCTCCTAAGTTTTGGATCCTTAAGGTCTGAAATTTCCCAATATGATATCTTGATAAGTATTCTTTCCAACCCAACAGGTTAGAGAAGAAGTGGATTCTCCAAGTGGTAGTTATGATGAGTTTACCAAGGTGACTATTCATCATAGAAAACTTGTACAGACTTCCACGTTTCATTGTTTCACCTTCTAGGTCTTGAAAACGTACCACTTAAGCTATAGTCTATTCCCTACCTAGAACATCTTACAAAATTTAGTTTGGACCTTCCTATTCTGAGATATATCGAATCTCCCTAGGTCACCTGTTTATGACTGTATTCTGGAGGAGGCTAGAAACCTAATTTGGAGGAACCATATGTCTTAAGTATAGCTAATTTGAGGCTGAAATTTTTCTACATTGTACAACACAAATTTCTATTCAGCCTGTAAAAATTTTGGCTTCTGAACCTTCTCCAATATCTCTTTATAGCGAAAGTGCTAGTATTACTAAATTCAGTCTTCTAGGGTTTTGAGGCATTAAAGCCTAATTTCCATTAGCTGCCATTACAGTTGTATTTTGGTTGTACAGTGAAACTTATCTGATTCAAAAACTGATATCACCAATATATTATCCCTAGTGCGGTGATTTATCCTAGCCCTCCTTTCTTGATGATATGTGGAGAGAACACCTTCAACTAGGAAGCCATAGTTCCCACAGCTGCACAGTGCCTTCTTTCAGAGAGGCTTTGATACCATGTTATATTTTCTTAATATATTATTAGATTATATAGGATATTTATTTTAAAGAATAACAAGTATATAAAAATTCATAAAATGTAAAAGATACACAAGACACAAATATTTTTTATTGGGGAAACCATATAAGAGAAAACCCCGCAAACTTCTTCAGAATAGTAAGATGATTAAAAGAAGCAATAAGAAATTGTTGAACATCTATATTTCTCTCCTCCTGTGACTTTCTCTCTCTCTCAAATTTCTTAGAGAGTGTGTGAGGTGTGTATAAATGAGGGAGAGCTCCTCCCTATTTATGCCCTTTCAAGTCACTGACCAAATATAAGATTCGAGCCTACATGTCATCTCACATGGGGACCACTTCTCCTAAAGAGACCACAATTACATATTACATGATGTTACACTGGGTACTATTGCCCCAACTTACAATGGAGGTTGTACCTCAAGATATAGACACAATTTAGAAATCCCGTAAATGGGTAACACACATCCCTAGTGGGGATACAACAACATACAATGATAATATACATTAGAATATCTTTCGAAGTTACAAATACATCAACAGTGGGTTGTTCCACCCTTATGTATATCATTAAGCTCATCTTGTTGGTATTCTTTTACTTCCATGTAGTAGGGTTAAATCCCTAGATACATGCAGAAGAACCTACCCTTCGTCTATAGGACGAAAGGGTAGAGTCTCTGGTTGGAAAGAGTACCCACAGCAAATTGTTAGAGGTAAACAAAGAAAAACATGCAAAAAAGATGTCAGAAATAACATCATATACATCTAAATAACCTACAAGCTAATAGAACAAAAGTAATGGGACCATATACCTTCCAGTCGGATTTAAAATGGGGCCACCATCAATAGACTCAAGAAGTTTCCTCTCCACAAGGTTGGATGGTGTGGAGAAAGGCTCAACACATAAGAGGTTTAGCTAATGGAGGAGATGAAGTGAATGGAGTGAGTGGGTTGAGAATGATGGCTTCTCAAGGCACTCATGCAGGCATAATAACTGTAGGAAGAAATGGACCTGAGTTGATAGTGACCCCCACCCTCTTATTTATATATATTTTTCTCTTGTTTTAGGGTCTTTAGCCCTTGGTCAGGGTTTTTAATCCCTTTTTGCCTCTTTCTTAGCTCCCTTTGGGATTTTTAGGCCCTTTTAGGGTTTTTAGCCCCTTTTTGAGGGATCTAGCTCCTTTGTGAGCTATTTTGGCTCTTTTGTGGGTTTTTAAGCCCCTTTTTGATAGTTTTTGAGCCTTTGAGGGGAAAGCATAGTTTAAACAAGGATGTGGGGTCAACAAGGGTTAGGAAATGGATGTCTCCATGTGGTGCAGACCATATGGAGCAAGTTGGGTCATTTTTCGGGTTAACAGATTGCCCTGTGATATGTGAGGGTGGGAGCTCATCGTATGGACGATGAACATCATAGGATGTCTATGGTGAGGTGGTGCTTCCTAGTTCGGGGCATGGTTGCTTTGGTTTTATATTAATGTTGGTTCCCATCAATGGGTGAGATACAAAGAATATATGACATGTGTTAGTTTTTTCAACATTTAAGCTAGCATTATGTTAGGATCTTTTCACTGAGAGAATAACAAGCACATCAATAACATAAGCACATCACATGAGACAAGAGACACAAATATTTTTGATAGGGGAAACCATAAATGGAGAAAACCCCTCAACTTCCTCTAAGATAGTATCACCACAAGATGTGAAACCCAAAACAGTAAGATGACCTCCCAACACAACAACAGCCTTCTGTCTTCTGTCAATCCAAAGTATTTCCTTCTCCAAAGGTGCGCCACACTTGAGAGAGCAAGTGATGTAATTCTCAAGTGATAAATAGAGAGACTCTCACTCTCTATTTATATTCTTCCGTTGACTTGAAGTGCACTCAACCATGTAGGCTTAACTTACAATTATTTACTCGAGCCTACACCTTAATTAGTGTATAATAACCAAAGTGCCCCGAAACTGTGGGGACTTACCTAATGACTTGACAAGACTTGTTTACATTAATAATCCTCCCAATCGGAACATCGAGGTAAGACAATATGACTCAAATACATAATAGAAACATCCCAGAATAAACATCGGGTTACAATATATAAAATACATATAAGAATACATTCCGAAGTTACATATACATCAACACTCCCTCTTAACTAGGAAGGTATTATTTCTACACAATTTTCAGCACTGGTCTTCTTCTCTGTATCATTGGATCATGTTCGTCTTCAAGTCATCTCTGTCATCAAGTCTTCTTCATCTTCAAGTCATCTGGATCTGGATCATCTCTCGATCTGGATCATCATAGAACATCATCACAGGATCTAGATCATCACTCGATCTAGATCATCATCACTGGATCTGGATCATCACTCGATCTAGATCATCATCTCTGGACTGGATCTGGATCATCACTCGTTATGGATCTGGATCTGGATCATCTCTCGATCTGGATCATCCCTACTGGATCTGGATCATCACTCGATCTGGATCTCTCGGAGTCATCATAACTGGATTTGGATCATAGCTCGATCTTGATCTCCACTGGTCATCATCATGTGTGTACTATCTCATCATAGGAATTTCTACAGAGCCAGCCCTTTTTCATGCTGGTTGTAGGCCTACCTCATGTAGGTCTTTGCCCAGCACTTACATCTAACCTTCTCATTAGAAAGGCATGCCCAGCACTCACATCTGATCATGTAGTAAACTACAATCACATCAGAAAGGCCCAGCACTCACATTCACCAGCATGGTAGGCACAATCAACTACCATCTATGAAATGGCTCTGCACTTATATCTGACCTACTCGTCAGAAAGGCACAATCCCATCCAGGCTGGAACCACATCCGCTCACAATGATGGGAGACTCTCATCCAGGCTGGAACCACATCCGCTCACAATGATGAGAGATTTTCTCACTTTCATCTAGGCTGGAACCATATCCACTCACAATTATGAAAGACTCTCATCCAGGCTGGAACCACATCCGCTCACAATGATGAGAGATTTGTGCACTCACATCTGACCTGGTAGGAACTGAATCCTACACCCTCGTCAGAATGGCCCCCAGTCCCTGACTGAGCTACATGGTAACTGACCATGTGCCTCCACTCTCCTGGAGAGTGGCAATTGCCCTTACATCTATCCTACTCGACATATTGGCCAGCACTCACATCTGACATGGAAGGAACTAAATCCTTTAGCCATGAACAGAATGGCTCTGCCCTTACATCTGACCTGCTTGTCAGAATGGCACAATCCCACCCAATGATGGAAGACTCTCAACTCCAATGAGGAGAGATTTCTGCACTTACATCTGCCATGGAAGGAACTAAATCCTTTAGCCATGAACAGAATGGCTCTGCCCTTACATCTGACCTGCTCGTCAGAATGGCACAATCCCACCCAATGATGGAAGACTCTCAACTCCAATGAGGAGATATTTCTGCACTTACATCTTCCATGGAAGGAACTAAATCCTTTAGCCATGAATAGAATGGCACTGCCCTTACATTTGACCTACTAGTCAGAATGGCACAATCCCATCCAGGCAGGAGCCACCTCCGCGACAATGATGGAAGACTCTCACCCACAATGAGGAGAGATTTCTGCACTTACATCTAACATGGAAGGAACTAAATCCTTTAGCCATGAACAGAATGGCACTGCCCTTACATCTGACCTACTCGTCAGAATGGCACAATCCCATCCAGGTAGGAGCCACCTCCGCGACAATGATGGAAGACTCTCACCCACAATGAGGAGAGATTTCTGCACTTACGTCTGACATGGAAGGAACTAAATCCTTTAGCCATGAACAGAATGGCACAATCTCAGCACTCATATCTGACATGGAAGGAACTGAATCCTCTCACCATGACAGAATGGCTCAGCCCTTACATCTGACCTCCTCGTTAGAATGGATTTGGGACACATCACTGTCTCTGGGAGGAAGCCTCGATCTAGAGAACACCAAATCTCTCTCTGAAGTACTCAAACTTCAGCCTCGCCAATGGCTTCGTCAATACATCAGCTATCTGTTCCTTCGTCGCAACATACAGGAGCTTCACAGATCCTCTCTGCACCATATCCCTGATATAGTGATACTTGATCTCGATATGCTTCGACTTGTCATGGAACACTGGATTCTCTGAGAACTTCACACAACTCTGGTTGTCACAATGCATACAAGTAGCATCCAACTGGAGATCAAATATATCATACAATAGCTTCCGCAGCCATACTGCCTCACAACTAGATGAACAAGCTGCGACATACTCTGCTTCAGCTGTACTCAGTGCCACACAGGATTGCTTCCTGCTAAACCAAGAGATCATACCTGATCCCATACTGAAGCAACATCCTGAAGTACTCTTCTTGTCGATGGCACTTCCTACCCAATCTGAATCAACATAACCCTCTAGGTTAATCTTTTGATTCACATCGTACTTGAGCCCATAATAAACTGTACCCCTGCATGCTTTGCAACCATTAGGTGAACATGTCTCAATGTGTTCACAGGAAAGCAAATATTTGGTCTCAGGTACATCAAGGACCCAATCATCTGACGATACATTGTAGTATCAACCGTCTTTAAAGAAGCATCACTCAATAGCTTTAGGTTCGATTCCATAGGTGTGGCCATGCAGTCCATCATCCTGAACCTCTTCAAGATCTCTACTACATAATTCCCTTGTCCAAGGAATATTCCATCTGTACTCTACCACACCTCCATACCTAGAACAATAGTGTATCGACACATAACAGGAGCATCACTGGTCTTCCACCTTCAAACTTGGAGCAAAGGTTGGAATCCACTTTACTCTCAGTAAAGCCTAGAGTCATCAGTAATCTGCTCATCCTGTTGTACCATGTCGAATCTCAAGATATTCTGTAGTCACTCACTCTGAAGCGGAGCATCATACTCCCTCTGTCTTCTGTGCTCTATGCATTGAAAACATTCTGTACCGGAGTGACAAGTAGCTTCCTATGCTACTAGTATTCTATGCATCCGTCTAGTGTATAGAATTTCATCTTCAACCTTTTAGCCAAGGTTAAGATCTTCATCAATCTCATCATGTATTTGTTTCAACTCTTACTGGATGCAAATGTCTCTTCGTAGTCTATGCCTTCCTTTCGTGAGAAGCCTCATTCTATGAATCTTGCTTTGTATCCCACCATGTTTCCATCTACTGCATGATGGAACTATGAACTTCTCTTCAGGTCTCGATACTGTGCCCTGACATCATTCTTCTTGAACTGGAAGGTTCTGCATCAATGATGTCACTGCATTCATCATATTATTTTTTGTCTTGAAACTGTCGTCACTTGTTCTTTGGAACAAGTCTTCATTCTTCTTTGCTTGTAAGTGATTATGTATGCGATATTTCCTACAAGTCAAATGAATTTGCATGGTTAGAAACATTTAAGAAGGAAAATTCATATTGGCAAATTCTTATGCATAAATATATGATCATGCAACTACTTTAGCCAATACAACATTCATCCATATCTCACTGAAACTTTCTA
>LPNX011109416.1:28830-55699 GCA_001517045.1 Pseudotsuga menziesii
AATCTGATTGGATGAACATATATATCTCTTCAAATGGAGCTGTCCAATGTACTCCTTTTCTGAAAACAGTGAAGGGAAACTCCTGGAACAGGAAGCCCTAATTTTCTGATTTCTTCTGCAGAAATTTCTGTTACTGTTTATATTATATCTTAGAAATTACTGATCCTCTGTGTCTGAAATTTCTCACTGAGGTAACCTCGCATGTCCCTGATCCAACACCACATGTTTCATCAGAATTGGTTTCACCATTTGGGATATATGACCCGTTTCCCAAGGTGACCTGTTACTGGATTGTTCAGAATATTGAGGTTGTACGGAATTCCACGTGTCACTGGTTCATCTTATGAGTCTGACCTTAGGAAAAAAGAAATTAAATTCCATGCCCTTTATGGAACATCTTCAGGAATTCCATTTGGACCTCTGTAGCCCAAGATATTGCATATCTCCCCAGGTGTCCTGTTTATGGATGATTTCTGGAAGAGGATGGAACCCTCACTTGGAGAGATCATATCTCCCATAATATAGCGAATCAGAAGCTGACCTTTGGATACAATGTTCATCAGGATTTTATATTCGGCCCCTACAATTTGTAGCTTCTGATACTTCGCCAATATCGGAATATAGAGACTGTACCAAAACTTATCAGTTTTAGTATTTAGGGTTTCTCCTAGCTCAGGGTCAAACTAGGGTTTGACTTTCCCGGAGTTTCACCCAACCAAATTTATTGATCCAGGTCTCTAAATTTAGGTTTTGATGAGGAGAACAATCCTATGCTAGTCTCACCCAAAAATTCATCTTCTGTATAAATCCCTAATTTCCACATCGAAACTGAAAATGCTTGAAATTGAATTCCGTATCGACAGAACGATGCACCATTTAATGGAGAGTCATCTTAGCATACTTTCGCTGAAAATCTGTGGAGGAAGATCCACAAAATGGGAAGCCCTAGTTCCTGTAGCTGCACAATGTCTTCTTCTCAGGTTAGCTCTGATACCATGTTAGTTTTTTTCAACATTTAAGCTAGCATTATGTTAGGATCTTTTCACTGAGAGAATAACAAGCACAGCAATAACATAAGCACATCACATGAGACAAGAGATACAAAGATTTTTGATAGGGGAAACCATAAATGGAGAAAACCCCTCAACTTCCTCTAAGATAGTATCACCACAATATGTGAAACCCAAAATAGTAAGATGACCTCCCAACACAACAACAGCCTTCTGTCTTCTGTCAAGCCAAAGTATTTCCTTCTCCAAAGGTGCGCCACACTTGAGAGAGCAAGTGATGTAATTCTCAAGCGATAAATAGAGAGACTCTCACTCTCTATTTATATTCTTCTGATGACTTGAAGTGCACTCAACCATGTAGGCTTAACTTACAATTATTTACTCGAGCCTACACCTTAATTAGTGTATAATAACCCAAGTGCCTCGAAACTGTGGGGACTTACCTAATGACTTGACAAGACTTGTTTACATTAATAATCCTCCCGATCGGAACATCGGGGTAAGACAATATGACTCAAATACATAATAGAAACATCCCAGAATAAACATCGGGTTACAATATATAAAATACATATAAGAATACATTTCGAAGTTACATATACATCAACAACATGTATATGGATGAGACAGGCATATCCATGCTCGTAACAATTTTAAAAATAATAATGTGATCTAGGCTCCAAAATCCAAGAGCTGATCATAGACAACTGGTGTTACATAATGGTGGCCTCCATGAGAGGTTGAATACAATACTAATCTGGAGAACTGATACATCGGACCCATGGCATTCTCATGGAATGCTATTTCTTTAGAACTGATGACCTACTGGATCTGGAAGTTTTAAATCACTATAAGGACTTACTAACGAAGAGTCAGAGTCTCTGTGGTATAATATGTCACATCAAACATGAATATATACAGAAGCACTACACTAGAGCTTCTGAACACTATCTCCAATGCAAGTCCGAAATCACAAGGAACATGAACCTATCTGGGTACCTTAATAGACTCACCAATGTGGAAATTCAGGTGACAAATGGGGTCTTTGAACAAATACTGCACTGATCCATACCCTATACGAATCTCAATGATGTGATGATCTAGTTGAAGTCAAGCATGTGAGACACAACCATCCTGAGAGGAAATAAGGAATCCTCTCAAGTGGTCCAAGGAACTCATCAATAAGGTTAATGAAACTAGGATTCAGGGACCTCTGGGTCTATCCTATGTAATATGTGTTGTCATCAATAGAGGGAGACCTGCAACTGACCAAGGAAATTGTGTTTCCTTGACTAGAAGTGCGAGGGAGATAACCAAATATGTGAGACAATATTGGGACTGACACACTAAATTGGGAAACAGGGGCATGGAATCACGGGGGATTTAACCTTCCTTTGTTCAGAGTATGACAGCATGGCTGACCTGGAAGTAGATGAAATTGACTCAAGGGAGGGAGATCATAGCTGTTATACTAGAAATGTAACTGTAGATGGGGAATAATTGGGTTAGGGTAGACAACATGTCTGATATTCATGGGATCCAAGGAATATGCATCGTAGAATACTCTGAATAAATGTGACCCAAAGGGGGAATGCTACCGAACTGTAACATGTGGGGTGGTGTCTAAATATAGTGTTATGGTACAATCTTGTGGATTTTTAGAGAGCACAAGAAAGTAAATGCTCGATGGTGCTTTCGATTTTAGAGAGTCTGAAAGCATGAAGAAGACTCTAGTGGGCCTCTTTCTCTTTGATAGTCTCTTGTGCCTGAAAAAGGATAAAAGTGTACATAGGAGAGTTCAACAATATTTGGAGGGATGGGAGACTTATTTACCATTGGTAGTCCAATCAAGCAAAAAAAGGTTAAACTTGTACTGACTCGACATTTATTCAACTAATTTTGTGAGCATGAATGAAACCAAGTTTGCTTGGCAATATTTCTTTATGAGAAGGCTAGAAAAGAACTTAAAGACAACCTATGGTGATATTTTTCATAGAATTTGGTCTAGATGCCCAATAAAGAATAAAAGGATGTAAAGGGATACATTCCTAGCTTGAATATGTCAAAGTGGTCCTTCTTGTATGGTAGTCTGCATAGTTCGTGAAAGGAGATAACTGAGGCTATGTGGACGCTCTTTCCAGTACTTTAGCAATCCAAAAAGGAAGCAAATGTGCTCGGTGATATTTTCATTCATTTAGGAGTCAGAAAAGAGCTTAACAAAAAATCCGTTATGGTTAGCCAGGCTAGGGGGCACTAGTGGTGCCCCATGGTGGGACGGTGAAAGGTATTCAAAGGTAACCAACCGTGTATCATGGATGGAGTAAGTGGCTCTTGAACATACCAATACATGCATGATATGAGTTGCGACATAGGTACAAAAATCGATGCAGAAAAGGTATGCAAATCAATGCAAAAAAAGGTACGTAAATCGATGTAGCAGAGACACCCAAACTGATGTGAAAGAGGAACGCAAATCGAGGTGACCTCTAGGAACAAGTCCTAAGAATCGATGTAAGTTGTGGTGGATAAGCTAGATTACATATGATGTAAGTACAGGTTTGGAGATATTTATATGCCAAATGCATGAAAAATGATATGACTTTCAGGAAATGGTCTGGAAAATCAAGTATTAAACATGAGACAATGGTTTCATAAAAAATATAGAGGGAAAAAAACTGAAACCAACTGTGCAAATGGTGTCTCCAACAGACACCGGACGGCTCTATTATGCTCAGAAGAAAAATAGACCTAACGAGGCTTATAAATAGGTGGGGACCCCATGGCAAGTGTCATTGTCACTATTCATTGCTGAGTTGGAGAGGAGGGCCCTGAACTTCTTTTGTTGATTTCTTCCGTTTCGACCAGTGCTTTTTAGATCCACAACTTGTAGGTAAGAGTTCTTGCAAATCTCATATTTTTCTATGGTTTAGTTTACTGATTTGCTCACCTGAAGGCCCATAATTCCCTGCTAGGGCTTCTTCACGTCGGGTCTCTCATTTCGAAGCCAAAGGAGCTACTGGGTCATCCTTTCTAGTCGTATAGGAGTGAGTGGGTCACTCCTATCGGGCAGAAAGGTGCGACTTGAGGTCGCTCCTGTTTATCCTGAAAAGGTTACTTAGTCACTCCTGTTTGGCCTAAAGGTATGACTTGGTCACTGGTTTTGGGAAAAAAGGAGTGACCTGGCCCCAGGGTGAGTTTTTGTCGAAAGCTAAGGCTAAAATGGGTTTGGTGCTTGTGTAGGATTCCTAGCTCTATATGGAGGGATTGGGACTACAAATATATTTGAGAGGAGGCTTTGCAGGGTGCCAATGTGTGAGGCACGCTAGCCCATTTTGGGCTACTCAAGTTTATGCAGATCCCTTTAATGAAGAGTTTACACTTGTTGCTTGATACACTAGTGAGATTTTGGGATACTGGAGGGGAAGTTTTCATCATACAGGGGAAACATGTGGAGATTACACTACGATATGTATACTTCTTTACTGGGATCCCAATGCTGGTAGTAGTTGGTGATATGGCACCAAAACTCTCTCGCGGGGAGACTCTAGATCAGTTGTGTGAGAGGCACTGCTATGGCACTGCATATGTGCGTGGGTTAAACATCTTATTTTGGCGATATTGAGGACCCCTCGACACGGGTCATTGCAGTGATGGTGTTGTGAATCTTGGGTTCATCAGGGAACCATAAGATATCAGGAGGATAGCTATAGATGGTAGAGAGAACCATGAGGGGGAATTACTATGGATGGGCCTAGATGTATTTTCTTGCAGTTCAGCCTGCGCTGAACCATGCAAAGACGTCTAGAGGATATTTTTTCTTTTCATCCTTCTCGTGTTCTTTCTTCTTTCAAAGAGTACTGACTCTTCATCCACATACATGGGTGCGGGAGAGTGGGTTGCGAGAGCCACAGATGCACCAGTGGTGCAACATGATGGTGCATGAGGGAGGCAGCAGAGTGGATCGCTTATTTACGCAGGATCTGTTAGAGAAGTGGCGACAACTCCCGGTAGTTGTTGAGGACTATCCTTATGATGGGATGGACTATCATGGAAATGCAGAGATGCCTCAACCTCTAGGCCAATCCTGGGGACCAGGTGGTATGTATACATGATGTTTTTGTGCTTACATTCATACATAGAGTAATTTATCTAGTTGATAGTTAGGTGATGATATGCATAGACTGATGATGTCTTTATTTGGATGTGTAGATGTTGGTCGTCATCCTCCGTCAAGTTACCAATGGTGGATGGGTGTGATTGTTGGACTAGACCCACTTGTGGAGGACCCCCATAGGGAGCGACATGCACTACACGACCTTCAGCCACAGGTGGAGTGACTCTTAGAGGGGATTTTTTATGATGGCTGGTAGTATTTAGATGATGATCTGATTGTTTCCTGCTTCCATGTGCCTCCGCAGTGGGTTCCTCTTATGAAGAGGATCATTGTGGCTACCGATTATGTACGTGCAGTAGTGGGGGGGAGATGTACCTATGGAGAGTGATGCTTCCTCCGAGGAGGAGGATACAGAGTCAGATGAGGATGAGGATGGATCCAGCTCTGATTAGCAGCTAGTGGGGCTTCCCTAGTGCGTTACTACACTTAGGATTTTGTATCGTGGTGTATATTTAGCTGAGAAAGCATATGTAGCTTCTCATTTTGTACTGGACATATTTGGACATGCCATATATATATATATGCACATGGATGTGCTTTTATGGTTTTTATATGCGAGTCTTTTTATGACGTGAAAAAATTCCTAGATGATGTATGTTATATATGTATGCATGTTTATATATGATGATGCACGATGCAATTTTTTATATGCTTCCTATATGCGATGATGAATATGCCATTCTAGAATGTCATTAGCCATTTGATCTGCTACACTATTGAGGTTTCTAGGAACATGTGTGTATGTGATGGATTAAAATTTCCTAACCAACTATTTAGTGTGCAGGAACTTTCTAAAGAGGTAGGGATCGCATACTCAGTAGCGGTTATTCAACTGGGAGACAAGCAACTAGGAGTCTGAGAAGACATTGAGGTGGCGAATACCCAATTGGAGGGCAGCGTACAAGAGGCATGTGACACCAATGTACTCATCCTGGTTGTTGGTTGCAATGCCCACAAATACTCTGTCAATGTGGATCAACTCATGTGACAGAGAATAGATAACCCATGCAGCCGAGGCGAGGTTTGGAGACCATCTGCTTGCTCCATTATCAAATCCAATGTAGTGACGTGAGGTAGGATCCATTTGGAGAATTCAAGGAAACAAGATGTAAGACTCACTTCAAAAAATGTGTAAAATAAAAAGGACAAAATTGTACTACACATTACTTAAATAGGTGATGTTGAAGGAAAAGTGGTTTGGAATTTGAGAGGGTCAACTATCATTCCTTTGTGAGACACGATAAACCCCAGGAGACATCCCATTGGGACACAAAACATGAACTTGAAATGGTTCAAGCATATTTTTTACTTGCAACATCATAGGAAGGTTGTTCGCAAGTCGTATATGTGTTGTGCCTGCTTTTGTGACCAAGAAATGAGGTTGTCTAGATAAACTAAAATGATGTGGATGAGGTGGCGGAAGCAATAAGTCATTGCATGTTGAAAGGTGGCTCCAACATTTTTTAAATCGAAGGGCATTACTCGGTATTTGAATATGCCCCAAGGGGTGGTAAACGCGGTTTTGTATTGGTCTTCCTTTCGGATCTGAATTTGGTTATATGTGGAAAAACCATCCATGAAGGAAAAGACCTCATGTACAACACACACATCAATGATTTGATCAATGAACGGTATTGGGAAGTTGTCTTAGGGACAAGCTAGATTCCAATCCTAGAAGTCCATGAAAATCTAGATGGTGCCCTGACTTTTGTTTACAAGAACGAGGTTGGAAACCTAAGTGGTGTAAGAAATGGGGTAAACAAAGTCGATTGTGTGCAGCTTCTCGAATTCTTACTTGACTACAGCAACTTTGGAGGGATGGATGGGTCTTTTTTTTTGGCAGACATGTGCCACATCTAGCCATGTGTCGATGTGGTGCTCCACGATTGATGGATCCAAGCTTGGAATCTCTGTGTATGGCCACATGAAGATGTCCCAGAATTCTTGAAAAAGTGCTTTGTAGGAAGCGAATTCCTCTGAAGAGCAGGATGCCCCTAGCATAATCTCTTCAAAAATATCAGTATTGGTTGAGATGTTGATATTGATGGTAGGAGAGATAGTGGCCATGTTCCCCTCTTCAAAAGAATCTAGTGTCTAAATGGGGTTTTTGAACCAGTCGACTTTCCTGTGGATGGAATACTTGGTCTCAACTAAAAATTGGTCAGATGATGACACAGGCTCTCTAGGGATGAATAACGAGCAGTGGTGCATATCATCCCAATGGTATTCAGGATTGATTAAAGCCTCAAGTATCTCCTCGTTGTTACTGAAACAATGATTGGTTAGGGTCGTGGGATCATTGATGGTTTCGAAAGTGGAAGGGTCGTTGGAGATGGGTATCATGTAAATGGTCATGGTTCTTGAGGACAGAGTCAAAGGGTGGATTTTCTCAATAACGGGGATCTCGGATTCAAGGGAGTGTTTTCGAATATTACTTAGGGCGGTCTAAAACTCGGCCAAGTCTTGGCAGTGGTGAGAATAATTTCCATACAAACCAAAAAGGGTGCATGCATGGTTTGTCCTCAAAGACTTGTTCTTGGGATTTGGAATACTCGAAAGGTTGACCACCACGGCCTTCTCCATCATATCCATCGAATCTAAGTGTGAGAGAAGGAAGGGTATCTCAAGATATTTTTCGGTTGTGTGACCTTGTACGTCACACATGGTGCATGGTGGATTCATTCAAGGTTTAGATGTTGCTTTAGCATTTTTCCCCCTAGCCTTCTTTGGGTGGGGTGGGGCTGGTGCAGGTGCAGAAGGTGGCTTCTATGGGCCTGTAGGGGGGTGTATCTCAACCATAATGGGTTGAAGGGGAGTCAACATGACTTGGGGAATTGGAGGTTGAGCAGGTGGTTCGAGGTGCCACACGGGGATCCATAATGTAATATTAGGTAAGTTCAAGATAGCCATCACTGGTTTACTCAAAATGTCGGATGGGGGAAAAAGGAAGGGGATTGTATGTACTGGGAGAGAGCCCCAATAATTCCCTAGTGACTATATTTTAGGTTGTGGCAGTGGATGGGGCTACAACTGCAGATGGAGTTGCGGCTACGGATGGGGTTGTGGATATGGTTGGGTTTTGGGTGCAACGGTGCTATATAAGAGCATGCATAAATCCGCAGTATCACTTGGTGCTGGTGGAGGTGGTACCAAGGGGAAGGAAGCCATATTGGAAGTGTCAATGAACAATCTGGGGCCTACTACCAATAATGAGGGGGTGGATATGCTGTCAAAGGAAGTATCAACATTAGGGATAACATTGGATGGTGCGGTTGGCCCCTACGGATCATGGTAAGTTAGTTGGTCCATCGTCACAATATTCCCGTCATTAGGGAGCATCATAAGGCAGAAAATAGTGGATTCCAAAGCTCTCATGGCATACATGTAAATTCTTCCTTGGAGAAGGTTATAATCCAATTGTGCATTCACAACTTCTATGTCAGTTAACATCATTTTGTTAGCTAATGTTATGCAGACGTGTGGAAGGATTCCATGAGCTTTTGTGGGGTGGCCATCATAGGCATGCATCGTAGTGCTATATGGTTAGAGGAGAGGGGATCCGAGTTTTTTCCAGACCAACGTCAACATAGCACAAGTGGATGCCCCTTCATTAATAATACATTGATGCATGACCAAATCATGAGTTGACACCAAAATATGGAAGGAAATTGTTGATGGCATTCTGGGATCTCCGTTGTCCAAATCAAATGTCATCAATTTGTAGTCGAAGGGATCTATGGCACCGAGCATGGTGAGCAATGATTTTCATTTTGGTGGGAATGTTTTTAGTACTTTAAGAGTGGACATGACCATAGGTGACTGGTCCAAGTCATCAACGATGCTATAGCTCACTGCGGCTCTAGCCGTGGCATTGTTGGAAATCTGTTGCATGGGGGGTCATGGTCCTCAGGCTGTCCCGTCAGGGGGAAAAGGGGGTAAGTGAAGAGGTATGTTGGTTGTGTTGGATGTGGACATCACTCATGGTTCATCGATTTCAGTATTGCATCCATATTTATTTATCTCGTTCTGCAAATTGATATCTTCAGTTGTCATGGCTAGCAAGTGGTGAAAACCTATATCTATTGGCAGAGGTGTCGTGGTGGATGAGGGAGTGGGTGGGGATGCAGGTGTGGTTTCTACCAGTCCTTGAAGTGGTAATGGGTTCTGGAGCACCATGGGTGGAGGGCTTGGTGGTGTTGGATTAGGTTGATCTTGAGCTATCGTATTAGTACTATGTTGAACTTCATTATGAATGACCTTCTTAGCACGACCCATGATGGGGCATTCATGCGTATAATGAGTGTAGACGTCACATAGTCTGAACAGTTGGTTGGTCTATAACGAAGCATTTTTTCTAGGTGGGTTGGGTTGTTGGGGGTTATGGGCTAGAGGATTAGTGCCGGTGTTATTAGGAGAATTTGGCTATTGGTCACCTCCTTGTGGTTGGTTGTACCCCCGGTTCCTAGCTCAGTTTCTTCTTCCTTTCCCTTGTTGGTTATTGGGGCAGGTTGGTTGGGATGATTTTTCTAGGAAAAAAATTGTCCCAAGGGTGTTGATGGATCTAGCACAAGGGATGAAGTGTCTTGTGCAGGTGGTGCATAGTAGATTGGAGGATCTAGGGGGGCTACAAATCTAGTCATTTGTCCCAAATACTATTGTGTAGGGAAAGTTGGTGCATGGACACATTGTTGTGGCACAGGTTGTGTGTAGGAGGTTGTGGCTCCAGATTGAGACATCATCCTTGAGTAGTCAGAAGCTTGGTTTGGGTGGGAAAGAATAGGGGTGTTGCTTGGGTGTGGTGGCATCATAGGAGGTGTTGCATGGTGTTGTGAGTGATGGGAGATGGATCCTATGATGCCATCCATGGAATGGGATTCCCACAGTACATCATGGTAGGAGGTACCGGCACGAGAGGTGTTAGGAAGAATGGTGTACAGGTATCTTGACTGAGCATAAATTAAATCAAATTGTTGTGCCTTCATGATGGCCTCTTCCTCGAATTGGAGGTACTCAGAGGAAATGTCCTTGGCTATGGGTGGTAGAAAGTTCTTTAATAACCAATCAAGGAAGATCCTATATTCCAACTAAATCTTGCATAAGCTTTGGCATCGTCCCCACTCGTGGATGTGGTCGGTTATGTGAGTTGTTGTATTTTGGTGGAAATATAAGAGCATCTCCACACCCTTGTCATAGTGGAGGGGGAGTTGGAAATACTACAGGAGCATGAAGGCTAAAGAGTTGAATATCGGGTAGGCATCTTTCCGAAGCTCAATGTACCACTTGGTTGTGCCACCTGTGACGGTGCGCTGGAACAACCTATGTCTGATTGAATCATCCATAATGTTGTTTGATGAGCACCATAGATGAAATTTCATGATGTGGTTTTGGGGGCACTCCCTGTTATGGAGAAAACTTCCTATGGCTTGGGGTGTACCATAATAGACAGAATAACCACAAAAATCAATCCCTTCCCAATATCCAAGAGAAATAACAAATATAACACTAAAGGACCTCGAGACACGCCTTATTCCGAATGGTTGATGTAGATCCCTATTGAGATTTTTCCAATCCCTCTTATGTTAGCAATTTTCTCTCTCAACAACAGCAAACAAGACAAGCATGCTATATAATGGTGTTAGACCTACTCTACCATATATAATCAATAATGTATAAGCAATTAAAAGCATCCAAGGATTCAATATTCATTTAAATGTACATCACTATTACAGAGAGAAATTATTATGGCTTGGGGTACCACAACAGATAGCTTGACTCCAGAAATCAATCCTTTCTTATATGCAAGAGAAACCAAACATATAACACTAAAGGATCTCAGTTTGTACCTTATTCTAGACGGTTGATGTAGATCCCCATCGAGCTTTTCCAATCTCGCTTGTATTAGCAATTTGCTTCCTCAACATTCAGCAAACAAGACAAGCATGCTATATATAATTGTGTTAGACCTACTCTAGCATATATAATCAATAACATATAAGCATTTAAAAGAATCCATGGATCAAATACTCATTTAAATACACATTATTGGATAGGAAAAGATATTTCTATTGATATAAAATAGAGATTACAATAGTGACAACCTCTGTCGGCACGTCTGTGAATCGGAGAAACTGAGTCCCCCACTTGGGCCTCTACCACTTCAATCCTCCATCTCTCGATAGCAAGATCATAGGAAAAAGGCAAGCTTGGGAAGAACACAAAGTGCTCCAAGGGACAAAGGGATGTAGACTCAAGTATAAGCTTTGGAAACAATGGACTATAGTTTTCTTGCTCTTCAATTCCTCCTCCTTTCAATGTATCCAAAGGGTTCCTTATATAGCTATTCAATGGGGTAATGGAAGGTCAAATCCAACCGATGTCAAGGAATATGGAAGGCCAAGATATAAGTGACTTGGATCCACATCAAGGAAAACTCCAAAATCATTTGGCCTTTTGCACACATCCTGATGTACGCAGGTTTAAGGGTCAAATCTGTGTATATAAATGAGAAAGGGATTAAAAGTCGTGTATGGCAATTATTGCATGTTTTTAGGGATGATATTGGAAACATCAAAGGTACAAAAATGGTCCATGGGGTCTAAGGAGTTTGTAGAGGGACACGGAAGGCCATAAAAGTGAGATCCACCATGTGTGGTAAAATCAGCTATAACAATCATTGGATAGGAAAAGATATTTCTATTAATATAAATCAGAGATTACATGAGTGACAACCTCTGTCGACACGTCTGCGAACCGGAGAAACTGAGTCCTCCACCTGGGCCTCCACCACTTAAATCCTCCATCTCTCAATAGCAAGCTCACAAGCAAGGGAAAGCTTGGGAAGAACACAAATTTCTCCAAGGGACAAAGGGATGCAGACTCAAGTATAAGAAAGCTACGACAACAATGGACTATACTTTTCTTTC
This sequence comes from Pseudotsuga menziesii, assembly GCA_001517045.1. Lineage (NCBI taxonomy): Eukaryota > Viridiplantae > Streptophyta > Pinopsida > Pinales > Pinaceae > Pseudotsuga > Pseudotsuga menziesii. Next base: position 40,938 of record LPNX011109416.1, read on the forward strand.
TCTTCAATTCCTCCCTCTTCAATGTATTCAAAGGGTTCCTTATATAGTGCTTCATTGGGGTAATGGAAGGTCAAATTTGAGTGATCTCTAGGCATATGGAAGGATAGGAGACAAGTGACTTGGATCGACATCAAGGAAAACTCCAAAAATATTTGGCCTTTTGCACACGTACCGATGTACACAGGTTTAATGGTTATATCCACGTATATATGCGAGAAAGGGTTTAAAATTTGCGTACAACAAATAATAATTGTTTTAGGGATGATCTTGGAAACATAAAAGGTACAAAAATGGTCCATGGGGTCCAAAGAGTATACAGAGGGACAGGGAAGGCCATAAATGTGTGATCTACCATGTGTGGTAAAATTAGCTGTAACAGATGCCCCCTAATGTGTGAGGCCAAAGGGGTGATATGATGGCCAAAATACATTATAAGTCCATCCCAGAAGTGGAGTGATGAAGAAACAGGTGGAAGAACCAGCCATCCAAAAATATAGTACAAATATCTCTGCATATGACTACAAATACATACAGCAGTCCCAGATACATAAGAGTACAATGGCCATGAATAGGCATGATATATGACATGTGTGGTCATCACCATGTACAATATAGATAGATCAGAATCTCCATGATGAAAATATACAAAGGACCAATATCTTCATGAAAGCTGAAGATTTATGACATACACTAGAATCAAGTCACGAGAGCTATAATCTCATGAACACTGGCACGATCAAGGAGGTAGCATATCGGAAATGCCACCAATATGGAAAGTCTTCTACACAACCCGCTACAAGTACATGTCCTACTATGTGAATAGATGTGTCGAGGTTGAACATAGTAGTCCATCGTCTGATTACCGATCATTGATGTATACCATTAACAAACACGAGATCACCCATCGATAATGAAAATGGGAATCAAGGTACTAGATTGCAATCTAACAAGTGCGAATAAATGTTTTGAAGTCGAACACTTAAAAGAATCCATCGATCAGGGGACATTGATGTATTCCCAAAACTGTCGATGGAAAGAGAACCTACCATTGATGACTATAAGTCTCAAGGAACTCAAATGACTCTAGACTCCTATCCCAGAATAAATGATCTAAATTTGATGGGATGGAATCCACTGGAAGGAGGGAATTAAGGCATCCCCCATCATCCAACATGAGGTACTTAACAAAGATGTATAATGTGGAAGGACTCGATCATAATGTGCTTGAACCAGTACTAGTACCAGGAATGGATGACATGCAAAGTCAAGAAAACTGAGGAATGTCCGAATCAGGATTCAACTTCCTTTGAACAAGAGCATAAAGGTGAATGGTGACTGAATGTAGGCATCATAGACTCAATATACAAAATTGGGACATCTCTGCGACATAGAAGGCATCGACAGAGGCTCCATAGGGACTAGAAGATTAACCATTTGGTGGAGATAAACTCAGAGAAATGAGTACACCATTATATAACATGCTTTTCTTGTTTTCTGTTGTTGAGAGAGCAAATTTCTAACACAAGCGGGATTGGAAAAAGCTCAACGGGGATCTACATCAACCATCTGGAATAAGGTGTGTCTCGAGGTCCTTTAGTGTTAGATTTGTTATTTCTCTTCAATATATAATCAATAATGTATAAGTAATTAAAAGCATCCATGCATTCAATATTCATTTAAATGCACATCATTGGATAGGAAAAGATATTTCTATTAATATAAATTAGAGATTACATGAGTGACAACCTCTGTCGGAACGTCTGCGAACCGAAGAAACCGAGTCCTCCACCTGGTCCTCCACCACTTCAATCCTCCATCCCTCGATAGCAAGCTCACAAGAAAGGGCAAGCTTGGGAAGAACACAAATTGATCCAAGGGACAAAGGGATGCAAACTCAAGTATAAGCAAGCTACGCCAACAATGGACTATAGTTTTCTTTCTCTTCAATTCCTCCCTCTTCAATGTATCCAAAGGGTTCCTTATATAGTGTTTCACTGGGGTAATGGAAGGTCAAATATGAGTGATCGCGAGGCATATGGAAGGCTAGGAGACAAGTGACTCAGGTCCACATCAAGGAAAACTCCAAAAATATTTGTCCTTTTGCACACATCCCGATGTACGCAGGTTTAAGGGTTATATCCGCGTATATACATAGGAAAGGGTTTAAAAGTCATGTATAGAAAATAATTAGTGTTTTTAGGGATGATCTTGGAAACATCAAAGGTATAAAATTGGTACATGGAGTCCAAAGAGCCTACATAGGAACAGGGAAGGCCATAAATGTGTGATCAACCATGTGTGGTAAAATCAGTTGTAACACTCCCCTACCTTCCCTTCAAACTTTGGAATGTTTGAGGGGATTTTGGTTGGCATTGTAGGCCAATGGGCTTGATGATAGATTGGGTCATTGGTCCATTAGTTGTGGAGCCTAATATTCCATATCTAGAGATATTATTCAATCATGTTTGTAACCTAGGTGTACTGTACACTCATTCCCCCTGCCTTGGGGTTCGAGGAATGTGTGTTGGCCAATAGGTTTTGGCCAACAGTTTTGCGGACCCATGGTATTGGGTTAACCCTAGAATTTTCCCAATGTATTTCTCCTATAAAAGAAAGCATTGTAAAACGACTGAGTATGGTATTGTATTGTATTGGAAGAGAAACTATGAGAACGTGAAGAGGAGGTGTAGCAGTTTTGCTGTAGGGTGTATCCCTTCATCTTTCTGGACTGTAATAAAAGGACTAGAAATTTCTTTGTGGATGTAGCCCATTGTTTGGGTGAACCACGTTATATCTGCGTCTCTTTGTAATGCTTTAATGTGTTTTGCATCTTGTTTATTGATTTAACTGTGTATCTATTATTTCTCTACGGTTCTATTTTCTAACAATTGGTATCAGAGCCAAAAGGTCTATTTGGTTGGTAAACTCACAGGAAAGAAGGGTTCCTGGTTCGACTGGGAGCAATGGTGGAAGAAGGAAAGTTTAGGGTTGAGAAATTTAACAGCCAAAACTATCAGTTATGGAAGATGCAAATGGAGGACTATTTGTACCAGAAGGATCTATACTTGCCATTAGGTGGAAAAGGAAAAAAACTGGGGGCTATGAAGGATGAAGAATGGGAGGTTCTTGACAAAAAGGCATGGGGAACAATATGGCTGTGCCTGGCTTCATTGGTGGCCTTCAATATTTCAAAAGAAAAAAAAATAGAGGGTGTGATGAGCGCATTGAGTAAGCTCTACGAAAAACCCTCGGCTTCCAACAAGGTATTTTTAATGAAGCATTTATTTAATATGAAGATGTTGTAAGGTGGATCTATTGCCGATCATTTAAATGAGTTTAATACACTTACCAATCAGCTAAGTTATGTAAAAGTGAAATTTTATGATAAGGTTAGGGATCTTCTAATCTTATGCTCATTGCCAGAAGCTGGAATAGCTTGGTCATGGCTGTAAGTAAATCTGTCCCTAGTTTAAACACTCTTAAGTTTGATGATGTTGTTGGTGTTATTCTTAGCAAGGAAATGCGAAGAAAAAGCACAGGTGACACATCAGGTAATGCATTGACCATGGAGAGGAGAGGGAGACAAAACAAGAGAGGAAGGAGCCCAAGAAATCATGGAATGTCTAAAAAGGGAAGATCCAAGTCCAAATTCATAAAAATAGAGTGCTGGAACTGTGGCAAGAAATGAAATCTAAAGAAAGACTATCGAGCACCAAAGAAGAAAGGCGAGAGGCAGCAAGAGACTACTCAGGAAGTGAATGGAGCAGGTGATGTGTTACAAGATGCTCTGATTCTTGCATTAGATAATACTAGCAATTACTGGCTAGTAGATTCAGGGGCTTCATGTCATGCTACACCCCATAGGAAATTCTTTCATGATTATGTTCAAGGTGGTTTTGGACATGTTTTATTGGGGGATGATGAAACATGTAAAATTGTTGGAAAGGGTAAGGTACGGATTAAGTTAAATAATGGAAGTGAATGGCTACTAAAGGGTGTAAGGCACATTCCTTCTATGAAAACAAATTTGATCTCAATAGGGAAGTTGGGAGATAGCAGCTGTTTGTCTACATTTGGAGAAACGTGGTGGAATATCACTAAAGGATCATTGGTAATAGCAAAAGGAGATAGGGTAGGTACGTTATATTTAAGTCCTCATAATACTGATTATTGTATCTCTCTAGCTTCCATAGAAATAGGTGCGGCGCTGTGGCATCATAGGCTTGGCCACATGAGTGAGAAGGGGATGCAGATTCTCCACTCAAGGAAACTATTTCCAGATCTGAAGCAGGTAAGTTTGGAATTCTATGAGAACTGTGCTTATGGAAAACAGAAGAGAGTTAGATTTCTCAGGGTTGGGAAACAAAAGAAGAGTGAAAAGTTAGAGCTTGTCCATACAAATGTATGGGGACCAGCTCAAGTACAATCTCTTGGTGGCTCTCATTATTATGTTACTTTTATTGATGATGCAACTAGAAAAACTTGGGTTTATTTTATTAGAAAAAAATCTGATGTGTTTGATACATTTAAGTGGAAAGCTTTGGCTAAGAATGAGACAGGAAAAAGGTTGAAATGTCTCAGATTTGATAATGGAGGTGAGTACTGCATCATGGATTTTGAAAGTTATTGTTCACACAATGGGATTCATAGAGAGAAGACAGTCCCTGGAGCACCACAAGAAAATGGTGTGTCGAAAAGGATGAACAAAACGATCATGGAGCGTCCAAGGTGTATGAGATTGCATGCAGGATTTCCCTTACATTTTTGGGTTGATGCTGTAAACACTGCTGTTTATTTCATAAACAGAGGGCCTTCAAGCGCTTTGGATGGTGACATTCTGGAGGAGGCATGGATAGGTAAAAAAGGAAAATACTCATTTTTGAGAACTTTTGGTTGTGAAGCAATTGTCCATATTGATAAAGATGACAAAACAAAGCTTGAGGCTAAATCCAAGAAATGTACCTTTATTGGATACGGGGTTGATGATTTTGGTTATCGCTTATGGGATCTTAAAAATTGCAAAATAATTAGGAGTAGAGATGTAGTTTTCAATGAAAAGGTCATGTACAAAGATCAATTGCAGGGAAAGAAAGAAGAAAAGGAAAAAATAGAGTACACAGTGCTTGTTGAAATCAAAGAAAATGAAGTTCCAAAGGCACCAAAAAATCAAGAGCAGCAGTAGATACCTGAAACCCCTGCAATTGTAAGAAAGTGTACCAAGTTAAGTAGGCCCCCTGAACGATTCTCTCCTTCACTGTATTATTCATTGATGACTAATTCTGGTGATCCAGAATGTTTTGTAGAAGCAATGCAGGTAGAAACTAGAAAGAAGTGGGAGCAAGGCATGGATGAGGAGATGGACTCATTGGTAAGAAACCAGACTTGGGGTCTAGTTAAGTTGCCTGCAGGGAAAAGGGCATTGCAGAATAAATGGGTTTACAAGTTGAACGAAGAAGATGGAGGAAATAAGTGGTACAAGGATAGACTTGTTGTAAATGGGTTTGCACCAAAGAAACGTATAGACTTTGATGAAATATTTTCTTATGTTGTTAAAATGACTTCAATTAGAATATTTTAAGTCTAGTGGTGGTAGAATATTTGCATCTTGAACAGTTAGATGTAAAAACAACCTTTCTCCATGGATATTTGGAGGAAGAGATTTATATGTAGCAACCACAAGGGTATGAGGTCAAAGGGAAGGAGAATTTGGTTTGCAGGTTGAAGAAGAGCTTGTATGGCCTGAAACAAGCTCTAAGGTAGTCATATTTAAAATTTGATAAGTTTATGACATAACAAGGTTATGATATATGTCCTTCTGACCACTGTGTTTATTTCAAGAGGCTAGATAACAGAAGATATATTATATTTTTATTGTATGTGGATGACATGCTTGTTGCAGGATCTAACATGCAGGATATAAATGTGCTCAAAAGAAAACTAGCTAAATCATTTGCAATGAAGGATTTGGGTGCTGCAAAGCAAATCCTTGGTATGAGAATAACAAGAGACAGGAAAAATCACAAATTGACAGTGTCTCAAGGTGAGTACATAGAAAGAGTGTTGCAAAGGTTTAGAATGCAGAATGCAAAACCAGTCAGTACACCTTTGGCTAGCCATTTCAAACTAGGCACAGATATGTGTACATAGACACAAGAAGAGATAGATTACATGTCCAAGATTCCCTACTCATCAGTGGTTGGAAGCTATGTATGCCATGGTGTGCACAAGACCAGATATTGCACATGTAATGGGAGTTGTGAGAAGGTATATGAATAATCTAGGTAAAGAGCATTGGAAAGTAGTATAGTGGATTCTCAGGTATTTGAGAGGTACCACTTCACATGCATTATGTTTTGGAGGTTCAGGCACTATTCTACAGGGATATGTTGATGCAGATATGGCTGGTGATAAAGACAACAAGAGGAACACCACAGGGTATGTGTTTACTATGGGTGGAATAGCAATAAGTTGGATTTCAAAACTGCAACAAATTGTTGCACTTTCAACAACAGAAGCAGAGTATGTAGCTACTACAGAGGCTAGTAAAGAGATGATTTGGTTGCAGAGGTTCATGGAATAATTGGGTAAGAAGGAGGAGAATAGTAGGTTGTACAATGACAGCTAGAGTTCCATTCATCTTGCAAAGAAGTCAGCCTTTCATTCAAGGACTAAACATATACAACTCAAGTACCACTTCATAAGATCTATTCTAGATGAAGAACTATTAGAACTAGAAAAGATACACACTAGCCAGAATCCTGCAGACATGTTGACAAAGGGAGTAACCAGAGAGAAACTGATTTCCTACTCGGTTTTTGTTGGCCTTCAAGCATGAAGGTGAAAATAAAAAAAATTCCAAGTCCAAGGTCCAGAGCATAGTCCAGTAAGTACAATAGAGGTGGAGTTGCTGTGATCAGTCTCCAAGTGGGAGATTGTTGGTTGTGGAGCCTAATATTCTAGATCCAGAGATATTATTCAGTCGTGTTTGGAACCTAGGTGTACTGTACACTCATTCCCCCTACCTTGGGGTTTGGAGGCAGCGCCCCCTGTTAGGTCATGATTTTGTCTTCCTTAGTTTTATTCTTTTATTTATGTTTTTGAATCTTGCTAGTATTTTTGTTTCTAGGAAATTTTGTTTATAAAGATAATTTTGAGTTCAAACTTTTAATTTTCATGATTTTGATTTTTTAAGCCTGCTTTTATAAATTTTGCTTTGATTTCAATATTGAATGGTTTTACAAGGAATATATGGATTAAATAAGTTTTATAAATGACACTAAGGTCAAGATTGAATACATAAACCAAGTTTTAATCCTTATTAGTGGCCTAATAATGTGAAATTATTTGATTGAATTTTCTTGTAGCGCAAGAGCAAAATTGATACACTAGAGCACTACAAGAAAATCTCAAATGCTAAAATCAGCATTTTTTCAGTCCGATTTTTTGGGTGTCTTGTCTCTGAGGTGTTAATCATATCATTTGATGCATTTGATATGTGTCCTGCATAGTTTTATCATTGAAACAGGTGGATGATCATCATAAGAAGTAGATCATGGCAATTGCATGTAGAGCAGGATGAATGATGACAGTGAGTAGAATGAGACAGATTTTTTCCGGAGTATGTTCCTTATCTGAAGGACACGAAGGATATTGAAGGTCGTGGTGAGAAAAGACTGCTCAGAAATCAAGATTTTTCAACTAAATGAGGAATTAGGGATTTTCAGCAGCGATTGTTTGAAGTGGTCTGGACAGTTAGAGACAGGTGGAACATGAAATTTGACACTTAACCATTGAAATGATTGCATTCCAGTGCTTGTATTCATCTTCTAAATAGGTAGCCTACGTGTCATGGCTAGGGTCTTCTTAATTTGGGGTTTTTTCTGATGAAATCCTTAATGATAAAATTCGAGGGAAGAATATGATTTTTTCATCTAATACATTGTGAATGATGAATTATTAACAAGTATATTCAAAGTATTCATCATTTAAAATAGTAAAATTCAAAGCAGAACTTGTTGGAGTTCCCTGAACTCTGTGATTGGGTCAAACTGTTGTGATTTGGCACAAAAGATCTCTAAACTGTGTGTTAGGTCAAACTATTATGATTTTAAGATAGTTAGATTGTGGGATATCAACAGGTGCTGTTAAACCATAGTAAAGATGAAGAAAAGTGGAAAAACAAATAGAGCAGAGCCCACTAACCTAAGCTTGGTAGACAATTTTCCAGAATGTGCAGAGTTAGTTTCAAATGCAGGATGGTTAACATTTTTCAAAAAGATTGATGGATATCATGCAGAGGTGTCTCATAAATTTGCTCAGTGCTTTTATAAATAAATTGTGTCTTTTGATACTTTACAATTCAAAATAAATAAGGAGTTGATAGCTGAGGCAACAGGCATTTTGAATGAGGGATAATTATGGTTTAAGAAGGTTCCATTCACCTTTAATGCAGAAAAGTACTTGCTTCCTGGTGTGATTGTAGATTGGAGTAAAGGTGTACCAATTCATAACTTCAAACCTGAATGGATTGAGCCCATTAAAGTCTTACAGAGTTATATTACCTGTGAGGGTAGATATGCTTTTGTTTTCAAATACCACTTCAGATTTCTTCAGCACCTTAGTGATGAGTCCAAGATGAACTTATCCTTCTTCTTTCTAAAGAGTCTACAAAAGATGTCATGCAGAGTTAAGGAGCACCAAAATCATACAAGGCAATCTATTTTCCTTCATGCACGTATTAAACTTATCATAAAAATTGTTTTGCAGAGTAGGGGAAAAACTTGGGAGTATTTAATTTTCTGGTCAGGTTTGCAAAATGATCAAGAGGGACAATATCACAGAAGACAAGCTGATAAAGGGTAGACTTTGGTTTGAAATCTCAAGAAAAAGGTAAAGGTCAAAGATGAAGACAGGGTTAAATTAGAGGAAGTTTCAGATCATGAAAATGAAGAATTTGAACCTAAATAGCACCTTAATGACAATCAGAGTAAGAATTTACAGTCAGATATTAAGGAAGCCAAGCATATTGAAAATGTTGTACCTACAGAGACAATTTCAGATGAGAAAGAGGATATTGAAGTTCAAAGACAAATTCCTATCATAGTTCTGTCAGAAGATGAGAAATGCCTATTTGATGATGATAAAGTCTCTGTCACTGATGCAACTAGGATTTGTACTGAGCATGAATTTCACAGCCATGGTGATGAGGTAGCACTGTCAAAAAGAAAGCAACTAAAAGTTGTTGAGTTTGCCTCAGTTACTCATCAGGGTAAGACTCTAAAAATGTTGGGGGAGATTGCTTCTGTTTGGAGACCTAAAACCAGACCTAGAAATAAACTCAGCCTGAATATGAAGAAGTTGTTGAACCCTAAATTGAACAAAGAAAGAGTAACAGTGATAGATGATTCTTCATCTGAGGAAAAATTGAATGATGATAAAGATGACAGTAAGGGTAAAAGGCCAATTGAATAAAAAATAGAGTCTATCCTGACTGATACTAAAATATCTAATATATTTCTGGAAGTACGAAGTCAGATGTTGTAGGAACAGCAAGAAGCTGAAATAAAGAGTTCTTACTCAGAGAAGAAGGTGATGGTTGAGGAAAAGGTTCCATGTAAAGATAAGAGTGAAGAACACCTAGCATTTCCTGGAACACCTACAGAATTGTTGCAAGAAGATGAAGAAATTTACAAGAGATTGACTATTTCATGGCTTCCAAATGAGATGCAAACCATAGCAAAAAATAAAACCTTTGATTCAAAAAAATAGAATTTACAAAGAAGTGTAAAACAATATAAGTATCAGGTTGAGTACATGCAGGAGACTAATGATGGCTTAGTCATGGAAACCAGAAGGCTCAGAGAGGATTTGGAGGAGGTGAACAGCCATTATCAGGAGTTGATCTCAGTTTCAAGGGAAGCATTGAAAAGGAAAAGGAAAACAGAAGGTCAATTCACAATGTTGAAGCAAACCATCCAGGACCTGCAACAGCATAATGAAGAGGTAACGAGGAATATTGCAGAGATGGAGGCAGATCAGCTGAAGGAAAGAAGAAAAGCTCAATCCTTAGAAGGGATTGCCTTATTAGCTGAAGCAACTAAGGATCTATAAAGTTTGTTAAGATAATTAGTTATTAGTTGGGTTTGAAAGTTGCTTTATTTTTGTAAATATTATTTAGATGAAACTATTCGATGGGTAGACTAAAAAACAGCTAGGGTTTAGTTACTTAACCAATTTTGGAGAATAGTATTAATGTAAGTCTAAAAGAAGACAACTGTTTCGATTTTTTGGCTGGAAAGAGGAGATCATTAGACTTGTTTATGAGCTAAGTAAAGATTCTTATGAGTATTTGAAAGACTGATTATGAAATATATGCTCTATATTCCCTTCAGTTTATTCTCTGGCTTCATTTATAACTTGTTTTAGTTACTCAGCTGGTAATTTCATTGCTTGTTTAAATTTTTTATAGTTGGAATGCTTGCCATCTGTGGGTGAATCTCAGTATTGTTTTCTGTTGGATTATGGTTATTATGTTATGCATCTCATCCTTTTTATGCTTATGATTTAGTGTTTATTTGGATTTATGAATGTATTCCCTCTTGTCATCAAACTTCTCAACCAAAAAAACCTTGAAAACCCTAAAAACCCTATTTTTTTATTGAGATTATTGAGATTATGTTGGCTTGTTCTCTCGTAGTCTGGGAACAATTTCTGGCATAAACATCTTTGGCACCGTTGCAGGGGAACGAATTTGAAAACATATTTTTTCCCTGGGATACTTATCATTTCACTGGTCTTAAGAGGTGAACTTAAACCAGCAAATCTTAAAGACTACTTTTCACCAGTTTGTCATAGTGGCTACTAGGTGAATTGGAACAAGAAACAGACCTGTTTCACCTTTGCAGTTGGGTGTTTCAGACCCATAATAGATACTGAAAACAACAAAAAAGATTAGAAGGTCTCAGTCATCACCAGCCCTATGTAACCCTAATCAGTTGGATAGTTCATTGCCTTATTCTGTTTTAAAAAAAGAAGAAGAAACTTCACCTTGGTTGAAGCCTATAATTCCTGTCAGTAACTTTCAAGTTTTCACTGATCCTCAATCCTTCAAAAAGCCAAAAACAGTATCTCTTGGTAAAATTCCTCTATTTCATCTGAAAGTTGGTAAAACCCCATTTCATCCAAGTTCCACTCAAATCTCTCCATCACTAAAGTCAGTCAACCTTAAAATGGCAGCCCAAAATCAGCCAATAGATATGATGGACCAAATGGTTGTAGCTAGGTATGCACCCTGAGTTTTTCCTCAGCCTTTGAATGTACTTCCTGGAGGTGATTATCAGAAATACCTACCTAGTTTTAATGGACAGGGTGAAGCTACAACTGAGGAACACTGGGAAGCCTTTCTCAGTTATGCTGATAACCAGAATATCAAAGCTAAGGATGTATGGATGAGGATGTTTATGCAGAGCCTTGATGGAGATGTTAGAAAATGGTTTAGGGAGTTTCCTGCAAATTCTATCACCATATAGAAGAGCTTCAGGACCTCTTCATGAGACAATGGGGTGACACCAAGCGTCATACTTATTATATGACTGAGTTTGGAGCCCTTAGGAGAAAGAAGGATGAAACTATTGCAGATTTTTTGAAGAGATTCAATAAAATGTATGGCAGAATTCCTGTAGAGATAAAACCTTCAGAAACATATGCAAAACTCACATATGCAAATGCTTTTGACCATGAATTTTCCTTACTACTAAGATAAAGAAGACCTGTTTCTTTACTGAACATGCAAGATGCAGCATTAGAGGTGGAGTCTAATATATTGGCTTCCAATAGATTGAAAAAGGAAACAACTGAATAGATATATGAAATGAAAGGTAAGAGGGAAGCAGCTCTAGGGGTTTCAACATCCCACTCTGTAGAAGGTAAAATTGATGAGATGGCCAAGCTAGTTAAGATTTTGACTAAAAAACTAAACAAGTTAGAACTAGAAAAGAATTCAAACAAACCTGTCCAAGAAGGTGAAAGGAACCCTAACAATCAAAACCAATTCAGAAGACAGTTTGCTCCTTGTTTCATACCTAGAGAACAAAAAAACAATGATATACAGTGAGAAAGGAGGGAGACTGAGGATCAAAGAGTACCACCCCCTCTTCAGAACAATGTTGTTGAGGAAGAAGAAATTGAAGAGGAAGTGTTTTTTGAAGACACAGATCAAGATATGAACTATTTTGGAGAACAATTGACTGAGGGTTTTGTCACTGAAGAAGAATTTTTAAATGCAGAATACTATAATGTTGATATGTTTGAAACAGAAGATGACTTAAATATGAAAATGACTGTTGTAACTACTGATGTCTATCGGAATGAACCCAAGAAAACTTTGAATTTGAGGTCAGGCCCAAAAAAAATAGTACACAACCTAAAGAATAAGGTAGTTGTACCTACTAAACAACAATCTGATCGTGTGTCAGATAAAAAACAAATTCAGGATAAGTAAAAGAAGAATATGGAGGTTGAAGAGGTAAATAAAGCTGTGCAAAATTTTAATCTGGAAAATAAATTAGGCAAAATAAATATTCCTATGCCTTTTACTGAATTAATGAAAAATCCTTCTTATAAAGAATTAGTTCTTAAAATGATTGGTTCAGTAGACAGTCAGCCTCTTTCCGATACAGTCAATCTACAAGAAGAAAATCCTAAAATATTCATTGGATCAGCTTTGGCTGAAAACACTGAGAATGAAGTAGGTGCTTCACCTCCATTTTACATTACACTGACTATCCATGAACAAATGATACATAACTATCTTTTAGATTCAGGAGCATCGCATAACCTAATTCCAAAGGCTGCCATGGAGGCTTTAGGTTTGAGTATAACAAAACCCTACCATGATCTGTATGCATTTGATTCTTGAGCTATAAAGTGTTTGGGTGTGATTAAAGATATGTTTTTCAGTTTGGCTCAATTACCAATGAAAAGTGTGATTATGGATGTGGTAGTAGCAAATATTATGCCTAAATTTGGGTTACTCCTCTCTAGCTCTTGGGAAAAGAAAGTTGGTGGAACTTTACAAATGGATTTAACAGATGCTACTATTCCTGTGTTTGGAGGAGAAAACAAAAGGCTGTACAGAGAACTTCAATTTGCCTATATTGTGACAGATGACAAGAACCCTACCAACCATCCTCTGTATGTTGTTGATAAAGATTTGGGTACTTGCATGTTACATTTTAGCGATGATGATAATACTGCTGGTTTGTTACAGGTTGAAAATAACATCTAGTTAAATGCAGTAAGGAACAAAAAGATGAGATTTGGCAATTATACTTTGATGGATCATCTTGTAAAGAAGGTGTTGGAGCAGGGGTTCTTCTCATATCTCTTGGTAGTGAAACATCAAAGCTGGTGTATAAATTAGAATTTATTACTACAAATAATACTGCTGAATATGAAGCTTTGCTGTTAGGTTTGAAGGCTGCTAAAGATTTAGGCATTCAGTATATTTTTGCATATGATGACTCTGAGTTGGTTGTTCAGTAGGTGAGGAACAACTATCAAGTGAAACAAGATTTGCTGAAAGTCTACCGAAATGAGGTATGGGATATGATTGAAAATTACTTTGTAGCTTTTAACATTACCTATATTCCAAGAGATCATAATCAGACTGCTGATTCATTGGCCTTAGCAGCTACACATTTTAGAATTCCCAAAACCACACAGTTGAAGTATCCCATTGAGGTTAGGTACAGACCTTATGTACCTGATAATGTAAAGAAATGGAGAGTGTTTGAATATGACATTGAAATTAAAATATTTTTGGAACTTACACATGAGTTTTCTAATTCCCTTATTGATTAAGAAGAAGATGATGAGGATGAAGAGGTTGAAGAGATTGCTGAAAATGAAATTGCTGGCCACAAGATTATTGAACTAAAAGGTAATTTCATCCCAAAAGGTTTGGTACCTTTAGAAAGGATATTTTCAAAAGATGATACACCTCTAAAACTTGTTGTACAGTCTTCAGAAGAGAATGTGGTGGATTGTAACATTGGTACTGTAGAACATCCTAGAATGGTGAAGATTTCAAAAGCACTCACAGCAGAACAAAGAAACAAGTACATTAAGTTGTTAAAGGAGCATGTTGATGTCTTTGCATGGTCTTATGAAGAATTGAGAACATATGATACTGGGATTATACAACATAAAGTACCTTTAAAACCGAATTTTAAACATTTTTGACAGAAATTGAGGAGGATTAACCTAGCTTTGTTTCCTGTTATTGTAAAAGAAGTTAAGAAGTTATTAGATGCCAAGATCATTGTTCCTCTCAGGTACTCTTCATGGGTTGCTAATCTAGTTCCTGTCAGGAAAAAGAACGGAGAAATCAGACTGTTTGTTGACTTTAGAAACTTGAATAGATCTTCACTAAAGGATAATTATCCTCTGCCTAAAATTGAGCAAATATTGCAGAAGGTTGTTGGGGCACAAAGGATTTCTATGGTTGTTGGCTTTTCAGGATACAATCAAATTTCTATGCATCCTGATGATAAAGAAAAAATAGCTTTTACTACTCCATGGGGAACTTTGATGTATGATAAGATGCCTTTTGGTTTAATGAATGCACGATCCTGCTTCACTTGTTGACCAATATCGTATCACGTTAGTTCATATTGTGGGTTTTAAAATTATCAAAAATCGAACCAATATATTGCAAGTATTGGGGGGATGAGGGGTTTAAGGTGGGGGTGGGTAGGGTGGTT
>LPNX011109416.1:55756-80189 GCA_001517045.1 Pseudotsuga menziesii
CAATTGCATGTGCTATGTAAGAGGTTCACTAAGTGAAGTCCCCGTGAATGAATGTTAGAGCAACTTTTCAAAGAGCTATGGATATAGCCTTTATTGGGGAAAAGGACAAGTTTGTGGTAATTTACTTAGATGACATTACTGTATTTTCACAATTAGATGATGAACATCTAAAACATTTGAAACAAACTTTCCTAAACTGTAGAAAATTTGGTTTATCTTTGAATCCAAAGAAGTCACACTTTGTTGTATAGGAAGGCAAATTATTGGGTCATTTAGCTTCAGCTGATGGTATAAGGATTGACCCAGAAAGGGTGAAAGCAGTACTGAATATAAGTCTTCCAAGGTATAAAAAATATGTCCAATCTTTCATTGGTAAAATCAACTTTCTGCATTGGTTTAAACCAAATTTTGCTGAGACTATCAAACAAATTACAGCCATGCTAAAGAAGGATCAAGAAGTCAAGTGGACCACTGAATCAAAGAACTCATTTGAAAAAATTAAGATGGCTCTTACTGAAGCTCTAGTATTAGTAAGTCCATATTTTACCAGAGAATTTCTAACCTTTTCCTTTTCATTTGAAGATACATTGGCTGATGTTCTGTTACAGAGGAATAAGGATGGTCTTGAATAGCCTATTGCATTCTTCAGCAAAACTCTCAGAGATTCTGAATTAAAATACAGCATCTTAGAAAAACAAGCTTACTCTTTGGTAAAAGCTTTGAAATTTTTCAGAATCTATGTTTTGCATTCCAAAGTTATTTCATATGTGCCTAATGCTGCTATAAAAGATATTTTGACATAGCCTGAGAGAGAGGGAAAAATAGGCAAGTGGATTGCTAAAATCATGGAGTATGATGTAAATATCAGACCTACCAAACTAGTAAAGGGACAAGGTTTAGCTAAGTTGTTGGCTGAATCAAATTTCCAAGCTTTAGGATTGCATTTGATGGCAGAGGAGCCAACATAGGAAGAAAATCAGGTAGAGCTGGAGAAAGAGAAGATTATAGATTTCTATTCAGCATCTACATGGTATGCAGACATTGTATATTTTCTGTTGTATTTGCAATGTCCTAAACACTTAGATAAAAAAAATGCTAGGTCTTTAAAGCTAAGAACTACTAAGTACTGTTTGGTAGAACAATAGCTATTTTGGAAGGATCCAGGGGGTATTCTTCTCAGATGCTTAGATAAACCTAAAATTGAAGGAGTGATTTCTGAATCTCATGAGGGTGCTTGTGGAGGTCACAAGTATTGGAATGCAACAGCATACAAAATCTTAAGAGTTGGATACTATTGGCCCTCTTTATTTTCAGATGTATATCAGTAGGTAAGAGCATGCATCCCTTGTCAGAAATTTGCTGGTAAACAAAAGTTGTTGTCATTACCTTTAAAACCAATTGCAATAAGTGCCCCTTTTCAGCAATGGGGTCTGGACTTTATAGGAGAGATAAATCCATCTTCCTTAGGACAACAAAAGTGGATTTTGACTGCAATGGATTTCTTTACCAAATGGGTGGAAGCTATCCCCACAAGGAACCCCGACAGATAAGGTGATTATGAAATTTATTGAAGAAAATATTCTCAGTAGGTTTGGGTGTCCTTAGAGAATAGTAACAGATAATGCAAAGGCTTTTAATTCTAAGGAAATGGGAGTATTTTGTGAAAAGAATGGCATCTTGTTGAAACATTCAACCCCTTACTATCCTCAAGGTAATGGTTTAGCTGAGTCCTCCAATAAAAATATTATTCAGAGTATCAGAAAATTGTTGAAGCATAATAAGAGATCATGGGATTCTATGCTGAAGTATGCATTATGGGCTGACAGAATAATAGTCAAACAAGCAATTGGGACTTCTCCTTTCCAATTAGTGTATGGTACAGATGCAGTTTTTCCTATTCAGTTGGGAATCCCAGTGATGAATTTTTTTCAGGTTTGTCAGGAAGAACCTAATGATATGCAAAGACGGATTTATGAAATGATAGAGTTGCAGTAGAATAGAGAAAAAGTAGAAGAAAAGGCACAGCTATATAGATTGAATATTAAAGAAATATTTGACAGGAAAATCATAGATAATACTTTCTCAATAGGAGACATGGTTCTAAGATGGGATGCTAGGAAGGAGAAAAAACGGAAACATGGAAAATTTGATAACCTCTAGTTTGGCCCTTTCCTAGTATCTATGTTTTTGGAAAACAACACTTTTGTTCTACAGACTTTGGAGGGTGAGGAATTATCAAGTCCAGTTAATGGACGATTCCTCAAGCATTTCTACAGTTTTTGAGGTGAATTTTAGTTTTCATTGTATATACCGGTGTTAGTGAAACACAATAAGGACTCGATAACCCAATGGAAATTTTACAGATTAGTAGGTAACAGTAAAGAAGGCACTAGTCTACAAGTTCTTGAAGCCTCACAAGGAGGACTTCATCCCACGGCAGGAGCCAGATGTCAGGTCATGATTTTTTCTTCCTTAGTTTTATGCTTTTATTTATGTTTTTGAATCTTGCTAGTATTTTTGTTTCTAGGAAATTTTGTTTATAAAGATAATTTTGAGTTCAAACTTTTAATTTTCATAATTTTGATTTTTTAAGCCTGCTTTTATAAATTTTGCTTTGGTTTCATTATTGAAGGGTTTTACAAGGCATATATGGATTAAATAAGTTTTATAAATGACACTAAGGTTAAGATTGAACACATAAAATAAGTTTTAATCCTTATTAGTGGCCTAATAATGTGAAATTATTTTATTGAATTTTCTTGTAGCGCAAGAGAAAAATTGATACACTAGAGCGCTACAAGAAAATCATGAATGCTAAAATCATCATTTTTTCAGTCTGATTTTTTGGGTGTCTTGTCTCCGAGCTATTAATCATATCATTTGATGCATTTGATACATGTCCTGCATAGTTTTATCATTGAAACAGGTGGATGATCATCATAAGAAGTAGATCGTGGCAATTGCATGCAAAGAAGGATGAATGATGACAACTAGTAGAATGAGACAGAGTTTTTTGGGAGTATGTTTCTTATCTAAAGGACACAAAGGATATTAAAGGTCACGGTGAGAAGACACCACTGAGAAATTGGGATTTTTCAATTGAATGAGGAATTAGGGCTTTTCAGCAGCGACTATTTGAAGTGGTATGGACAGTTAGAGACAGGTGGAACACGAAATTTGACACTTAACCATTGAAATGATTACATTCTAGTGCTCATATTCATCTTCTAAACAGGTAGCCCACGTGTCATTGCTAGGGTTTTCTTAATTTGGGGTTTTTCTGATGAAATCCTTAATGATAAAATTCAAGGGAAGAATATGAATTTTTCACCTAATACATTGTGAATAATGAATTATTAACAAATATGTTCAAAGTATTCATCATTTAAAACGGTAAAATTCAAAGCATAACTTGTTGGAGTTCCCTAAACTGTGTGATTGGGTCAGACTATTGTGATTTGGCACAAAATATCTCTAAAATGTGTGTTAGGTCAGACTGTTATGATTTCAATATAGTTAGACTATGGGATATTGACAGGTGTTGTTAAACCATAGTAAAGATGAAGAAAAGTGGAAAAACAAATAGAGTAGAGCCCACTGACCTAAGTTGAGTAGACAATTTTCCAAAATGTGTAGAGTTATTTTCAAATACAGGATGGTTAACATTTTTCAAAAAATTGATGTATATCATGCAGAGGTGTCTCATAAATTTGCTCAGTGCTTTGATAAAGACATTGTGTCTTTTGATACTTTACAATTCAAAATAACTAAGGACTTGATAGCTAAGGCAACAGGCATTTTGAACGAGGGAGAATTATGGTTTAAGAAGGTTCCATTCACCTTCAATGAACAAAAGTACTTGCTTCCTGGTGTGATTGCAGATTGGGGTAAAGGTGTACCAATTCATAAATTCAAACCTGAATGGATTGAGCCCATTAAATTCTTACAGAGTTATATTAACTGTGAGGGTAGATATGCTTTTGTTTTCAAATACCACTTCATATTTCTTCAGCATCTTAGTGACGAGTCCAAGATGAACTTACCCTTCTTCTTTCTGAAGAGTCTACAAAAGATGTCATGCAGAGTTAAGGAGCACCAAAATCATACAAGGAACTCTATTTTCCATCATGGACTTATTAAACTTATCATAAAAACTGTTTTG
This sequence comes from Pseudotsuga menziesii, assembly GCA_001517045.1. NCBI lineage: Eukaryota > Viridiplantae > Streptophyta > Pinopsida > Pinales > Pinaceae > Pseudotsuga > Pseudotsuga menziesii. Next base: position 59,919 of record LPNX011109416.1, read on the forward strand.
CAAAGTAGGGGAAAAAATTGGGAGTATTTCATTTTCTGGTCAGGTTTTCAAAATGATCAAGAGGGATAGTCTCACAGAATACAAGCTGATAAAGGGTAGCCTTTGGTTAGAAATCTCAGCCTTTCTATGATTATGATTTAGTGTTTATTTGGATTTATGAATGCATGCCCTCTTGTCATCAAACTTCTCAACCAAAAAAACCTTGAAAACCCTAAAACCTTATTTTGTTTTATTGAGATCATTGAGATTATGTTGGCTTGTTCTCTCATAGTCTAGGAACAATTTCTGGCATAAACACCCCCAAGATATGGGGGTTCGGGGGCAGCGCCCTTGAGAAACAGGGGTTGGGGGGCAGAGCCCCTGAGAAATTTTTTTGGGATGTGTGTTGGCCAACAGTTTTGTGGACCCATGGTATTGGGTTAACACAAGAATTTTCCCATTGTATTTCTGCTATAAAAGAAAGCATTGTAAAATGACTGAGTATGGTATTGTATTGTATTGGAAGAGAGACTATGAGAGTGTGAAGAGGAAGTGCAGTGGTTTTGCTGTAGGGTGTATCCCTTCATATTTCTAGACTGTAATAAAAGGAATAGCAATTTATTTGTGGACGTAGCCTATCGTTTGGGTGAACCACATTATATCTATGTCTCTTTGTAATGTTTTAATGTGTTTTGCATCTTGTTTATTGATTTAACAGTGTATCTGTAATTGCTTTACGGTCCTGTTTTCTAACATGGTCAACCTGTCCAGACCAAGAAAGTTTAGGTGATCCATGAACGAGATATTAGACCTAAGGATGGTATGATGGGGGTTGGCAATGGTGTCAGGATTTGCAGGATAATTGTGTCCCTACGTGACTGGGTGTACCTGAAACTAACTTACGATAATGAGGATAGTCAAAATAGTAGTGGAAGGGCCACTGTCCCCAGGCACAAAAGGTGGTGTTGTGGGAATCATAGAAGCTAGTATAGGATTGCCACTATTGGGTAGCAGATTGATCACAGTATGTCCAGCGGTACTGGGACCACTGGTCAGAATGTTTGTCATGATGGGGGGAAGGGATGTAGGTCCACTACTAATCACCCCTCTGAAAAAGGGATTGGGGTCTACACTAGCCATGGGGCTAGATGATGTTTGTGCAGATGAGGCTTGAATTGGTAGGAATCCGAGTTAGAGTCAGAGGCTATGTGGCCTTGTGACAATGAAGGTTGTCGAGGATGGTCTTGACGGTGTTGGTTTAATGACCCAAATTGAGGGGACTCCCCGCTAAGATGAGAGGAGGATCGTGGTGAATCAATGGTGTCTGTCTTATAGTAATAGGTAATGCAAATTGGACCCCGGTTTAGTGGATTCCTATTGGGTTACAGGTGGTCACTCGGCCACTAAGACGACTAGAAGACAATGCTTGGATTTTTCCTCACAGGTTTTACTAGTCAATTGGAAGGAGTCGTTGGCCCGTTTCGCTTAGAAATTCCTCTCGTTGGCTAGCTACTTTGGGGTTCCTGTGGTACACCTCACAATGTGTTTTAGGGAATATCCCAAGAACTTCCCATGGTTAAGGCAAGCAGTGACTTATGTCCTCAAACTGCAAACTTTGACTTAAAATAGATTGGTTAATTTTAGAGGTTCGTTCGACATCATGACCTGAGTTTGATTGACTTAAATGGTGTGTTTGTATGCACTTTAAGTGTGTGCATTCTATTTATTTTAAACCATTTTTTTCATTTATGTGGTCAACAAATGTTTTTGGTTTTTTTGTGTAGATCGAACAATGGGAAACCTATAATATGTAAAACCAGTAAAACAAAACAAAAAATAAAAATGCAACTTTTAAACTGAACAAATGTAAATTTGTAACGTGTCTAACCTGTTCTTGTATTCCTCTTAGGCCAAGAAAGATTAATGGGCTCTCATCAAAGTGGGAACAATCCCACCCGTAGATGCATAGGTCACTCTTCAAATTCAAGGTTGCTCACCAGGTAGGACGCGAACTCCATGAAACCCCCCACGGTCTCCACCCCCTATAGCTTCCAATACACTTGTATTTAGTGGTTTAGAGCAATAACAAGAACAAGTTCCTATTACCACACTTTCTCAACCCTTCATCTTATCTCAGAATACCCTAGAGGGTGATGACTGAGTAGAGGAGGAAGGGCTGGGCAAGGAGGTTATTTGCCACTGATTTTTAAGAATGAAATAGTGAAATAAACTTGTAGAAACTTAATGAAGTATTAGACATATTTTCATTTGTAAACAGTTAACCATATACAGAACTAAATGTAAGAACTACTTGTTGTAAAAAGCAGGTCGCTTTTGGCTACTGGATAGTGGCGACTGAGCCGCATTGACAGTCTGAACAAGAGCGACAAGTAACTTGAGAGTCAAGTCGCCCTTTTCGGGGCCAAACAAGCCAGGGGGTCGCTCCTTTCATCTCGAAATAGGAGACTGAGCCTACATAGGCAGGTCTCTCCTATCGGGGTGAATCTGGTGAGGGGGTCACTCTTTTAGGCTTGAAATAGGCGAGGGGGTCACTCCTTTTGGCCTGAAATGGGCGATCGAGCCTATGAACTGGAAAAATTAAAATCAAAACTGAGAACAACCAAGAGTAGCTGGTATTGTGACCAAACAGGCTTCGATCAGTCTTGAGAGGGATTGACCAGTAACAAAAATGAAGGAAAACTTGAAAGAAACTACTAAGCAATTAGTCAAAAATCTACAAAAACTATTAAACCCCAAGGATCCACTGGGATAGACCCGGTGGAGTCGCCAAACTATAGTAGGGTTAAATCCCTAAATATTTGTAGAAGCACCTACCTTCCATCTATAGGTCGGAAGGGTAGAGTCTCTAGTTGGAAAGAAGTACCTACAACAAACTGTTAGAGGTAAACAAAGAAAAACCTGGAACAAAAATGTCAGAAATAAAATCATATACATCTAAATAACCTACAAGCTAACAGAAAAAAAGTAATGGGACCATATACCTTCCAATTGGATTTAAAATGGGGCCACCATGCCCAGACTCAAGAAGTTGCCTTTCCACAAGGTTGGATGGTGTGGAGAAAGGATTAACACACAAGAGGTTTAGCTAATGGAGGAGATGAAGTGAAGGGAGTGAGTGGCTTGAGAATGATGGTTTCGCAAGGAACTCATGTGGGCATAACAACTATAGGAATAAATGGACCTGAGTTGATAGTGACCCCCACCCTCTTATTTATTGCTTTTTTCTCTTGTTTTAGGGTTTTTAGCCCTTGTTCAAGGTTTTAAGCCCTTTATAGGGTTTTAAGCCCTTTTTGCCTCTTTCTTAGCTCCCTTTGAGGGTTTTTAGCCCCTTTTAGGGTTTTTAGCCCCTTTTTGAGGGATTTATCCCCTTTGTGAGCTATTTTGGCTCTTTTGTGGGTTTTTAAGCCCCCTTTTTATATTGTTTGAGCCTTTAAGGGGAAAGCATAGTTTAAACAAGGATGTGGGGGTCAACAAGGGTTAGGAAATGGATGTCCTCATGTGGTGCATGCCATATGGAGCAAGTTGGGTAATTTTTTTGGGTTAACATTCCATATAGATCAACATCAAAACAAAATGAAATCTAAATCTAAAACTATAGGAATAAAACTAATGTAAAAATAAAATCATTCTTTGCAGAAATGAAAATAACACACTTTAGAAAGAAAAAAAAGAAACCAACTTAGAAATCAGGTGTCAGGGATGTAGATTGGTACGAAATCAATATGAAATCAAAACAAACTAGTATGAAATCAAAAACTAACGCATAATGAAATAAACCCAAGCTTATAGTACAAAAATGCCAAAAAAATGCAAAATAATAAACTAAATGAAAAGCACACTCACATAAAAAAAACTTTTATTAAATAAATATTCGTGCAGAAAATAATAAATAAAAAAACTCTTTTGCAAAAATTAAGCACTCTTACATGGAGAGTAAATCATGCCGTGTGAATAGGAACAACATATATAGAAAGGGAACAACAAGGATTTTGGGCGACCCACCAAAGTGGATGCGTTAGGTTATTACAATACAAAAACTCCATAGTGAAGTCATCCTTGCATCTTATCGTTTCCCCACTCCCTTTTTGTGTAATATATTAAAAAAACAACTTATCTACTGATCTAAACTCTGATACTCTTTTAGCATCTCCCCAGAAATGACACCAAAATGTCGAGCAAAATATATGATATCAATCCGAGAGTTTGTAAACTTAGAGATGTAAGAAAAATATATGCAGGATTAGAGAACATCTAACTTATGTTAATTATTGAAAAGAAACAATTATACTACTGCCGTTGAATCCAAATCTAGGAAATAAGAAAATGGCATAAAGTAAATTCAAGAAAGAATGAAAGTAAACCTATTTACGAAAGCACATTAAATCGTATTGAAAGTAAAATCAACTAAGAAAGAAAGAACATGAACAAACTAATCTATGATAAATCATGTGACAAATGATAAATAACAAATGAAAAATGATAAAAGATGTGAGCTCACTTGAAATCTAAATTATCAACTCAAAATGACAGATCTATTATGGAGATTCTAAAACATCAATTCTATTACACTGAGATCAAATCCATACTCTCAAAAAGAATAACCTATTTCTCTATTTCTAAAGATAAAGGCCTTCTCTCCAAATGAGGAGAGAACCCTCTTATTTATGCATGAATGTTTTAAATAAAAAGATTAACAATTCATAATTACAATTCCACTTTTCTCTCAACCTATCCCTTCAAATCCTCTCACAAATCTTGGATAAGATATTCTATCCATATCTCCATGATTTTCTCCTTTGAATATGCTTGAAGATTAAATTCGAATTTGATGCTAGGTGGTGATTTTTGACTTTGTTAAAATCTTCAAATATGCCTGAAAACATCATAAAACTCATCCAAATTTGAGATATAATGAAAGTATGTTAATTTTATTAATATTTAATCATAAATTCTCTTAAAATACTTAAAAGTAAACAAATTGGAAAATAACAAGGTAACCCATATTTATTTATGAAAATGGCATAAGGAATGGTTAATGGAGTGATGAATAGGGATGAATGTGAGGAAAAGTGAAAGGAAAAATAAGATGAAAATGCGACATTTGTGTGACCAAACAAGGAGCTATGACATAAGTAGATAAGGAAGAGCAGAAGAAGATAAGGAAAGAAGTAGTCACAGAAGAAGTTACTATGGAAGGAAGAGTTATCAATAAAAGAGAAGTCACGACATGAGAGAAGCCATGACAAAAGGAAAGGATGCAACGAGATTGGTCGTGACAGAAGGAACTATGCTAGAGGAGACATGAAAGGGTACAATGGCTAGAAACAAAAATTCAAGGAATATCGTGGGTATGAGGTCGGATAGAATCGACGGAAGTCACACGTGCTGTAAGGAATACAAGAATCTTTGTATTCTATTCGTTAGTACCTACTGACAAATGTCACTAGAATAGGAATGACAGCCTATTGGCTAACTTATTGAAGTCGACTAATAGAGAAATGTAAGAGTCTAAAAGAATGAATAACCTAGGCTGTGTGCGGCTTGCTTGTTGGATTGCTTGGTTTCTTAATTACTTGTTTTACTTGATTAGTTACTTACTCATTCAGTTAGTAGGTTTTGTTCCTATAAGAAGAGCTTAGTAATTTGCAGCTTAGTGCACAAAATTATAGAGAAGAGTAGTTGATCCAAGTTGTGTGCGGATCAATGGTAGAGTCAAGTAGGAGAAGATTGAGCAATAGAATACTAGAGAAAATGAGAGGAGAGAGAACTATTTATAGATAAGAGAAGAATATTTAGAATATATTATGTAGCTAAGTGCGCAGACCAAAGGTTCCATATATTTCTCATGCCAGATGAATAGTTCCTTTGTGGTTTTTCCCAGATGGTTTTCCACGTTAAAGACTGTTACATTGAGTAGATGATGAATTTTTTTATGTCGCATGAATGTAGCTGATGAATGTGCTTAAGTCGCAGGAATGTATATTGTGATTAATTTTGTATGTATTTTCTTATGACTAGTTTGTGTATGCATGAATCATACTAGTAATGGATAGCATGTGTATTAAGTATACCTTGTTGTGATAATCATTGTGACTGATAAGTTAAGTACTGTCTTATTTGAGCACAGTGGGATTATGGAATACACCCATCAGCTTCGATTGAGCAAGTTCGTAAGGTGCCAAAGGAGAGGAAACCCCTACCCATGTGCAGAAACCTAGTTCTCACAGTTAAACATAAGAGATATCTCGAGTGAGACTGCATCTGCATCATAGGTGCTACCGACTGAGCCTTGCTCTGTGGGGCCGATATATTGGGATTTGTTTCACGTGACAGAATTTCTGAACCTGGTTCGAAGAGGGAAGAAACACCAAAAAATATTTTCAAGATAGACAAGAAGTAGGATGTAAAAGAAATGCCACAAATAAAAAAACCAGCTAACACTTTGTACAAGAATTGTTAACATGAGAAATAAACAAAGGTTGAATTCAAGACAAAGTAATATGCCACTACAAAACCATTGCAAATTGTTCATACATATCTATGGGGGACAGCAAGGACAAAAGGAATGAATGGTGATAAATACTTTATGTTTCTCATTGATGACTATACAAGAATGACATGGGTGTTTTTTCTCAATAAGAAATCAAAAGCATTTGAATATTTCAGGATATTGAAGGAAATAGTTGAAAATGAAACTGGTTTGAAAATCAAGACCTTAAGATCAAACAATGGTGGAAAGTTCAACTCAAATGAATTATGGGACTTTTTTTAGGAACATGGAATAAAAAGAGAATTTTCAGCAATTGGAACTCCTCAGAAAAATGGATTTCTTGAAAGGAAAAATGGGACTGTACAAGAAATGGAAAGAACGATGATGAATGAATTAAGATAGATGAAGTATTATGGATATAATCAGTACATAAGTTTATTCACATATTGAACAAAGTACTTCTTAGAATTAACATTAATCAAACACCATATGGAATATGGAAAGGAATACCAACCAATGTCAAACATTTCAGGGTGTTCGAAAGCAAATGCTACATAAAAAGGGATGATAAGAAAATTGGAAAATTTGGCTCTTGCATAGATGAAGGAATATTTGTTGGTTACTCTTGAAAAATTAAATCATGCAGGTGTTATAATATAATACTCAACAATATAGTGGAAAGACGTGACGTGAAATTTGATGAAATCATCCTTCCAAATATAGAGAAGGAAAGTAGAGATTCAAACATCATTGACAAACCTGAAATTGAAGGACCAAAGTTTGAAGCAGAGGAGGAAGAATAAAAACAACAATAGCAAGAGTATTCAAATGAATAACAAGAAGAAATCAATTAGTAGAGTCTTCATACTCCCTCTAGGACTTAGAAAAATGTTCAAACACCTTCCAAGATGCCAAATCATCACATTTAGAAGAATCATCCCCCTAAACTAGTCATTGGGGAAAAGAGTGCTGGAATAGAAACCAGAAGTAGAAGAATATATAAGATGTTAGAAAAAGGGAACTTTTCATTGCTATCCACAATTGAACCCAACATTTTTGAAGAAGCCATAAATGATGAACATTGGATCAAAGATATGGAAAGATAACTAGATCAAATAGAGAATAATGAAACATGGGAAATGCTACGAAGACCAAAGGATAAAAATGTGATTGGTACCCAATGGATTCTTAGAAACAATCTTAGTGAAGATGGACAGGTAAAGAGAAACAAAGCGCAACTAGTGTGGAAAGGATATGCCCAAAAACAAGGAATTGATTTTGATGAATTTTTTCTCCCATGGCTAGAATGGAAGTAATTAGGATGATTGGCTTATGCATGCAGTAATATAATTAAAGTGTATCAAATGGATGTAAAGTTGATTTTTCTAAATGGAGAGTTAGAATAATTCTACATCGAACATCCATAGGGGTTCCTACTATCAAAAAACGAAGACTATATATGCATGTTAAAGAAATATTTGTATGGACTCTAGCAATATCCTTGAGTTCGGCACTGAAGATTGGAAAAATACTTACAACAACAAGGATTTAGGAGATGAAATGTAGATAGTAATATCTACATAAATATGGATCAATACAATATGATAATTATTGAAGCATATGTTGATGGAATCATCTTTGGAAGTGATGATGACAAGATGAGTCATAAATTTGTTAAGTATATGCAAAGTGAATATGAAATGTCCTTGATTGGATAGTTAACTTTCTTCTTAGGAATACAAATATCTCAAGTAGATGATGTTATTTTCATTTCCCAAACCAAGTACATCAAGTAAATGCCGAAGAAATTTATAATGGAATACTACAAACCTGTAAGTACCCCTATGGTTTATGGATGCAACTTAAGCAAATATGATGGATCTAAGGAAGTGGAAAAAAGGTGTTACATATTGATGATTGGTATCCTTATCTATGTGACGGCTTCAAGACTAGATATTATGCAGGAAGTTGGACTAGTTGAAGAGATTTCAGGAAACTCCAAAAGAAACACATATTTTAGCAGTGAAAAGGATCTTCAGACATCTACATGGAACAAAAGACTTTGGAATATGGTATCCAAAAGAAAACAAGTTGACATTGGTTTCCTACACAGATGCAGATTGGGAATGAAGCATTGATGACAAAAGAAGAACAAGTGGAGCATGTTTACTCTTAGGTGATTGTTTAGTGTTTTGGTTAAGTAAGAAGCAATCTTCAGTATCTTTATCCACAACAAAGGCAGAATATATTGCAGCAAAAGCATGTTGTACTAAAATTCTATGAATTAAGCAAACTCTGGAAGACATTCAAGTAACATATGATGAGCCTATTCTAATCTTATGTGATAACACAAGTGCTATAAGTATTTCAAAGAATTGAGTTATGCATTGCAAGACAACCCACATTCCTATCAAGTATCACTTTCTATGAGAATGGGTTGCAGTAAAGAATATCAAGATTGAATATATTGGCACAAAGGAAAATATTGCACATATTTACAAATCCTCTCCCAAGAGAGACATTTGATTATATTCGATGGGTATTGGGAGTAATCCATTCTCCAAATTAATAAAACATTATAAAAATAGAGATTTATGGGTAGGGGAGTTACATTTTACCATTGATGTCAAAGGGGGAGAGAAATATCCCAAGCATGAAGATAGGGGGAGCATGCTCCGAGGGGGAGTATGATGGATTCCATCAATGGAAAAGGGGGACATTATTGATTAAGTTTTCATTGATGTCAAACTATGTATGGATATTTCCTCCAAAGAGGTACCCTTATGGCATAGTGGTTACGCATGGCCCTCACGAGAAGACACTGTGTGATATACAAATATGAATCAAAACCCTAAATAAGTCTCTAAGGTTTCCCCTAAGAATTATTGAAATAAAAGGTGAAGAAACCCATAAAAAATGGTGTTTGGCCCACTTTCCCATGAATTTGGAGTTACATGACCCATGGTGGAGAAGTGTAATGTCCCCACTTTGCATAGTTCCATGGTCAAACCTAACCCACTCAAATCCATGGGTCCTAGTGGAGAAAAAATTAAATAATTAATAAAAATTACATTATGGGAAAAACTTAGTTTATGTAATTAAATTATTATGTTAAATTATAAGTGATGAAAAGCATAGTTTGGTTAATTAATTATTAATCATTTTTATGAGTTGTAAATTCATAGGAGGGAGAATAGTAGATATGGTGGGCTTCAAGACTTGCATTACCAAAGTTGGAAACTTGAAGAAATATGTTAGAAAAGTAATCCATCCTTAGTACCTTATTTTATACCTTATTCAATTTTATTTGCTTCTATGCATTAAGTTGCTATGGTTTAGACTTAGGGAAGTTGATTCAGAAAGATATATATTTATTTTTTCATGTTCACACATACAACAATGCTCCATATCAGTCAACCTAGAACATGTTCACCCTCGCTAATGACAGGATTTCTCTTATTCCTCTTTTTTTGGAGTTTGGGTTGACTAGGGGCGCTAGGGGTGTTTTTAGACCATTTTTGGGATTCTTGAGCATTTATTGCTCATATTGAGCCACTCCCACACCTATACTTACTCACCCACGCATTCCTTGGACTCATTATTTCTCCAGCACACTTCACTAATTTTCACACCAAGTTCTGTGACTGTTTGAGCTAAGTTGGAGCTTCATTGGTCCACCGAGGGGGGATTGAGGTCAAATATTGTCATGACACGTGTACACTCCCAATTGGATTCCTAAGCCTCACGAGTTATTCCTAATGTAATATATATATGATATAACCACATTCATATCTTAGATAGTTCAATAATATCCACTTTGTGTTCATATGTGTATGTAAAATGTGTTCCTCTTTCAAGCTTTTTGTTGGTTTTTGCAAAGTAATTCGAATTGTGAGAGTCTATTGTGATTCTATATCCATATGTGAATCAAATTCTCACATGGTATCTGAGATTATTGGAGTTTCATATCAATATATATTGTTTGAGCTACATATTGAGGGATTTTCTAGATAGATTTGAGTGTTTTTTGCAGGTACTTTCAGCAAATTCTCACCACTAGTGCAAGTAGAGATGGAGAAAACTCATGTATTGTTGAATCCATTCAATTACTTAGAATGGAAGGAAGATATGGTCATCAAACTGAGATCCAAGGGTATCTATAGGGTCACCATGGGGATAGAAGTAGAGCCAAATTTTGCAGTAGAGAAGTTGAAATACTTCAATAGACTAGATGAAGCCTTTGAAATGCTATGTCTCAAAATTTCAAGAGATCTCATGTTTCATGTTGACATTTTAACCACCCCAAATGAATTTTGGCTCATGATCAAAGCTCTCTTTGTGAAAATTGATGAACTAAGGGGACACTGGCTAATCAAATGAGCTCATCACCTTGATCCCAATGCATTTTGACACTACCCATGAGTTCTTCACTAAATTTAAGTCTTTAGTACTTCAACTCAAGCAGTGTGGAATTGAGAAGAAGGAACAACAACTAATATTGCCAGTGCTTTCAATGTTGGGTTTAAAATACTTAGTGTTTGTTAGCACATTCCATTCTAGGAAGCTAACCATTCGAAATTGGCAAATGCCATCACTAGCAAGATTCATGTAGTCTTTGACTCAAGAGAAAGACAAGCTAGTGAAAATGAGCACCATCAAAATAGGCAAGTACCAAGCTCTTGCTGTTGGTGTTTTTAATACATCCAAAGGAAATAAGAAAGACAAGGATTTGAAATATCCAGAGAAGAAGAAACAAGATAGACCCAAGAATCCTGATGGGGGTACAAATCCTTGCAAGGACAAGGACAAGAAGGGAAAGGAGAAACCAAATGCACCTATTTCCACAAGGGATGGCATCTAGAGAGTGCTTGCATGAGGAAAAACATTGATATGATGACACAATTGTGGAAACATCCCAGTCCTAGATAGTGCAAGGAAGAAGGATGGTAGTTCAGGTTCTGACAATAAGGAGAAATGACATGCTTTGGTTTCAGTTTCTTCATATCCCTCCACCTTCATCATTGATTCGAGAGCATCAAGGCATATGGACTCTATCAAGGATTTCTTCACTTCCATGTATTCTAATAGTGTCCCAGCTATTCGAATGGGTGATGAAACTGAGATCCAATCCAAGAGAGTTAGCAAGATCAACCTTGACAATTGATATTTTAATTATGTCCTCTATGTACCATACTCGGTATCAAATATACTGCCAGTATACCATCATGCAAATGACACATACTATATATCAAATCTTTCCATGACACATGTACACTCCCAATTGGATTCCTAAGCCTCATGAATTCCCCCTAATGTAATATATCTCTGATCTAAACACATTCAGATGTGAGACAGTTCAATAATAGCCACTTTGTGTTCACATGTGTATGTAAATTTTGTTCCTCTTTCAATATTTTTGTTGGTTTTTGCAAAGTAATTCAAATTGTGAGAGTCTCTTGCACTCCTAGATCCATCTGTGAATCAAATTCTCACAAAATCAGCCCAAATCAAGGTGTAAGTAAGAAATTAGGAAACTGGGAAAAAAGAAGAAAAACATAAAGCAAGAAAAAATAGGAAACTATCAAAAAGACAGGAAACTAAAGGAAAAACAAAATAGAAAGGAATTTTCTTGATTTTGTCAACCCAAGAAGGATTAGAAACATCCAGAAAAGATACAAAGGCTAATATTAGCAAGTGAGGGTGCATTCAAGAAGGAAAGTGGGTCAGTATTCCAAAAGTGATGTCCAAAAATCAACCAACTCATATAGAATTCAAATTTCCATGAAGGAAACTGTAGAATCAAAAAAAGTTTATAAAATAATGGGGGAGTGAACTAATCAAATATTTTTCTTGTGTGAGTTTTTATATTGAGAGATCTAGCTTTCATAATCAGGGAGATGTGCCCTAATCACAATCGAGAGGTGTGCCACATCTAATTTCCGGTCTTAGATGAATATTAATGAAATTAATACATTAATTTTGTTTTTTTTAGGTTCTTAATTCCACTCCATCCAAATTCCAAACCATTCAACAGAGCTTGAAGGTCTCCATTCAGTGAAACTCTGTCTTCATTCTTCTTCCTATCAATCATGTGTTAATCTGTCTATAATGGAGTTCTTTGTAATGGGAATTTCAACCCCACTCAGAATTATCTAATGTGTTGATGTACATTATTTCATTTAATATCAGTTTCATTTAATTTTCATCCCATATTTAGAATTTGGGAGGCTCAACATTCTATCCTTCACAGTTTCCTAGTCTCGAAGCCAATCTATGGGGTTTATTTCCATAAGAGGATAACTATAAGCTTCCAATAAGATCCATTTCTACCTTCACCTATATTTTATGATTGAATTACATGTCTCTGAAAGTTTCATAGCATTAAGCTGAGTCTTTTTGGTTTAGATACATTGAAATTTGTATGACCATGTCTAGATTTAATGTCAATTTTTACTCGTTTTCCAGTTTTATGCATTAAACAATCAATATATATAAAAAATTGCCTCGTTTTTTTTTCTGAGGGTAAATGAATAGGCTGAATAATATTTATCAGTTCTGAAACCAAGTTTTAGAGTCCATATTAATGTTTTTGGGAATCCCATAAATCGTCCCTAGTGAGAAGTCACAAAATCTAGTTTTGCTAGTTTGACCTCCAACTCATTCCAAAGATTATATAAAACAAAAAATGATGATGTATACACTCATAAAATATTTATATAATTCTTCTTAATCCTATCATATCCATTGGTTTCTTGAAAACTATTTTTTTAAGGTTTTAGTTGGCACATATTGGGACTTCCAGAAGCCTGGTAGTAAACGTCAACCGAGACAATGTTCAAAAACTAAAAGGGCCCATCACCATGTTCCTAGGAAACTTAAAATTAAGTATCCTTCCCTTTCTTTTTTTACCTTACCTAAACTCCATTTTATTCCCTCAATCAGCTTGGAAGTTTCCCACTTGTTAGGTAGTTTGTTTGAAAAATTGTGTAAGAGAGTTAGTGAGCCTTAACTTTGAGTTAAGTTCATTGAAGTGGTATCATATCTCTTTCCTCCATCCATGTGGAAATAAATATTAGTTGAATCAATTTTCCACGTGACATTGGTACCTTTTGTGATCGAAGAAGAAGGTTATGAAAAACCCTCATGTAATTCATCGGGTAGATTCATTAGGGATGATGTCAATGACTTCTGTCTGCCAGCTTATGATGAACTCATATGTCATAAATATACAAGTGTTGTTGTCTAAATTTTTAGTGGAAATAACTCTAGGTAATCCTTCTAGTATTTCATGGAATACTATTCTTTAAAATAAGAGATAAGGGAGGTCTTTCTTTCCGAGATTATTCCTACCTTGAGATGGATTTGTTGAAGGACACCTACTTCCAAGAAAATGAAGTAATAATTACACACATGATTGATAGTGTGTGAAAATAAGTGGGGTTAGTAGAACCAAAGGGAACCAAAGTATATTCATAAGTGGATCTCTATTGTAATATCCAGTGCAAGGAGGAACCGAGTTACTCCATCTCTCCAAGCAAGGAAGGGGAAAATATCAAGCACATGTATGGTAATAGTTCTGGTTTTTCCAAAATCCATGTATACTTGCAGCCACATGACCATTAGAGGATGAAAATATTTCACTTGCATATGAAGGCTGAAAAATTAAGGACAACTATAGGGAGAGGAAGTCATTACAAAGTGACTGTAGTGGAAAGGGAAATTTCCATGAAGAGGAGTGTGAGTTGGAAGAAAACAAGGAGGACAATGTTGTCAATAGTCGTAAGAAATATTTTGGATTAGATCCAAAAGAAGGACATAGATAAGATATAAAATCACCATTTGAGCTTCAAAATTAAGCAAAATACAAGCACACATAAGTTAGATGTGAACCAAAAAATTTGGTGGAAGATCAAGCTACCATAGGTCCACCACGTGAAGAGAAAAATATGATGCAAAGGGATGAACACAGCTCATATTTTTGTATTCCCTTGTATCATGATGAAGTTGCAGCCACATCATAGGAAACTTTTGACATGAGTGAGAATAAAACATCCCACTATCATAATTGAGAAGATACATGAAACAAAGATAAATGAAAGGGATCGAAAGTCATTGCAAGATGTTGGCAGTGAAGGAGAAGGGTGTGTAAAATAAGATCTAAAAATTTGAGCCATGGATAGTAGAACACCTACTGATGGATTTTCACCTCTGTATGTTGGTGATATAGATATTATTATTAAGGAGATGAATGCAAGTACCCATTCCTTTGAGCATGAACATGAAGACCTTGTATCATCTCAAAAAGAACCAAAATCAACTTCCACATCACCACTTGAGTTTCATGAAGTTGATCCAAGAAAGAGGGAAGAAGTAGAGTTTCCTTTTCCATAACTTCATTTTCTTGCAAGGCCACTAAAGATGAGTGATTGCAAGATCAAAGAGTCGCTAGACACTCTCCAGGGAACCCATGCATTGATGACAAATCTCTATTATAATTTGGAGGAAAAATATTACATGGAATACATGGAGAAGTTTTAGAAGGCCATGGAAAGCATCAAAGGAAATTTTCTCCATTTGCTTTCTGATAGATACAGTTTGCTTAATATTGTTGAGATGTTACATGAATTTTCCACAAGAGATAATGAAGAAATTTTCAAGATAAAACATGAATTGAATTCCACCCAAGTGTTTTTCAAATATGCTCAAGAAGAACTTCAAGAATCTAATATCCACAATGAGAAGCTTCATGAGAAGTTTCCAAGATCACATTTTCCCTCCTACAAGTTTCATAGCCATTCGCATATGAGTTATTACATTCATGGATAAAAGGAGGAACCTCGTGTGATTATGGTACATGAGGAACGTTATTATTTGTATATGCTTGAGTAGGATCAAGAATTCGAATCCCCTCTTAGAGAGAGTCACACATTCATGGAGGAGGAAGAGAAGCACGCCTTTATTGAGATAGCCTATGGAGGAATACATGCATCCACTTGCTCAATGGATGAGAATTGGAGAGGGTTGTTTGACATGTATGATTTGAAGGAGACACCTTACGAGATATCCTTATGGATGGTAGATTCATCTCTAAAGGAGGTGGATGATCACATTCCATATGGATCAACAAATTTATTCTTTATCCATTGATTGGGTTGGTATAGGCATCATGAAATGATGACTTTAGGAGGTAAAGGGTCCTTTAATTTTTGCAATAAATTTTTTGTTATAACTGATATTGTCTTGACATATGAATGGAAGAAAAGGTTTATTTTGCAGCCATTAGATACCTCATGTACACATGCACTTGAGGTGCATTCTGATATTCATGTGTTTAAGGATTTTGAGGTCAAGCAAGATGAATACCAAGCACCCGCATGTTTCCAAAGAGATTATGAGTTTCCTTTAGGAAATTGTTGTACAGTTTTGGAGGAGGCACATGATCTCACTTTCATTAAACCAACAAATGGAGACAGTTGTACATCGATTATCTTGATGGATAAGTATTGCAGGATGTTGGTTTACAAGTATTCACCACACACTTTTAATTCAACCATATCAGGTGGGGATGAAAATTGGGTGAATGGATTTTCCTTGTTGGTGCCACATTTTTGGCAAGAGGATTGGATGTGCATGGTGCAGAAAGGACAAAGGTCAAAGAAGACTACACAAGATGAAGATGTCGACTAGTGGTCGGCTTGGTCACAATTTTGTACTTAAGTCTAAGTTAGTTAGGAATTTAGTTATATGTGGACCTTTTTGTAAAGGCACAAGAATATAAATAGAGTTAGAAGTATAGAAGAAAGATAATCTTGATCTAAACTATCATCTAGTGTGGAGATTGAATCTCATCTTTTTTCTTTCCGCAGAACTGTTTTCTGGGTTTTGATCTGAGGCTATCGACCAAGGGATGTATTTTGGAGATGTATGTTGAACTGCGAAGTAATATAACATGGATGATGTTGGAAACTCTATGCTCTTTTCTCTATGATTTTACAATTACTGTTAACTGATCTGAATAATGCTAGATGAATGGGTAAATGTTGTGATCCGATTCCTTTATTTTTTGCTTATATGAATGATGAGATGCCTTATCATAATGAATGAATTTATACTTGTCGATCTCTTTGTTGAACATTAAAATGATGCGACAATAAATCTAATGTGATTGATAATGAGTAGTTTATGATGCGACTGGTGATGAATAGTTTATGTTAAAGTAAAAAACCCCTTATGGTTCTCTTGTTACTATTACGACAGAGAAAGAGTAGTTGTGCAATTACTCTTATTTACTACAAAAACATTGTTCCTGTAGCCTCCCCGCCCTCAAACATCTTGGGTAATACCATTGGCCACTTTTCCTAACTCACGCGACTTAGGTTCTGCGCAGCCCGTCAACCCAACAAATACCCGAGATACCGGCTCAACAGAGAAAGCCCCATCAGTAACACCTGTGAAGAAGGCACAGTCTCACCCGAGATATCTCTTCAATGGGTAATCGCCATAACCATGTTTCCACGATTACCGAGGGATTATAGTCCCTTGGCGCACGGCCAAGGAGCTAGACCAAGTTGCAAGGATGGAGTCATTTGTGTTGAACTGTAGTGTACACCGCGCATATATTCTACTAACTACTAATGACACAACACAGATTTGGTATTAGTACTTTAAACATGATAGAATGTAAAAGTAAGCTAACAGATAGGCGCAGCATATAGGCACGCAACAATGCTCACACCATAAACATACACTAACACTCAGAAGAAATGCATAATAACCTATTCATGCATTTGAGCTCTTATTGACAGTGTGGCATTTATTCAATCATAACAGGACTTGCATCATAAGCATAAACAATCAAAAACATAAAGATTCACAGCATCAATCACCCATTCAAACACAAGAGATAATGTGGAAACCCATTTGGGAAAAACCGCCAAGGTGCTATTCATCTGGCTTGAGAAAAGGATATAGCACCTTGGAGTCTGCAGGATGCAGACTCATCTTAAGATATGTATTTTTTACTCTGAATTCTAGTTCTCATGGTTTCTATCTTATTTCTCCTAATCTACTACTACTATCTACATATCCGCACATGGCCTGGATCGACCTCTCTATCATTTGCACCACTCAAGCAAAGCTTATATTCTACTATACTAATTCTATCTGCATCCTACAGACTTCTAGATATTCTACTACTTAGACCTATCAGCTTCCCCCTGATCTCTCCTCTGTAATCCTGTTTTCAAGCAGCTATGGAAAATCCAATCTAACATAATTATGACCAACCCTTTCTCTATTGAATCCCTCCTATTTATAATATTTTACATGACCACGTAGGGTCTACTGCATATAGGAAGTCTGTTAACTATCACCACCATCTGCCCCTCAGGATACAGCTATGGTGATCATGACTTGACACAAGGCACTAATGGCCTTACTTACATCATGCTTTCCCTCGTGTGGCATATGTTGACTTAAGTTGACTTCAGCACCCACAATTTCCCTGTCTCTTTCGACTGTTATTTTGCACTTGTGATACCTTTGTGGCCTGCAGCATCTTCCTTTCATGAAGTTTTCTGCTTCTGCGCAGGTGACATCTTTTGTGCCTACTATTTCATCTATGCAGCTTTTCTCGTTCGTGCAGTTTCTTTTTTTCACATAGGTTTCCTTGCTTGTGCTTGCACTGCATACTGACACTTATGCTTATTTCCTATGTGCTTTCCCTAGGCCCAAAAGGCCCCCAACACTCACATGTGGCTCATCCCAATCCACTAAGCAGTGGACATAGTAGGTGGCGCGATACGCACAACTGCTTCTTTTGGAAATTTAATTAATATTTTTTTTCTCTGCGTGCCCTGGCCTTATGGGACTGTTCTGCAGTCATCATGGTATCATTTTAATCGGCTGCCATTGATCATACCCACAAGTGGTTTTCCATCCATCTTATGTTGTTTTACCACACCCGCTTCACTAATGTGCGCAACCATGTATGGGCCTAGCCAGTGTGTTTTGGGCTTACCTAGGTGCTTAAGAAACTTGTTGTCATACATCAAAAAAATTCCACTGACCTTGAACTCCTTTGTTCTGATGTGGCAGTCATGCCATGCTTTCTGTCACTATTTTTCTACGTTTTGATGGAAGCCCGCAATGAAGTGTTCTTCCTCCAATTGAATCAGTTGTGCAAGTCTTTCCTCGATGACATCGGTATCTGTCATCTCCATTAGTGCAGCAATTTGCAGGCTCAGCACAATGTACTACATAGGAATGACTACTTCTTCTCCATAGACTAAATGGAAAGGACTGTATCCAGTCATTCATTTGCATTTTGTTCTGTAAGTTCATAATACTGCTGAGACTTTCTCATCCCAGTCATCTCTGCACACATTATAGACCTTAGTCAAAGAATTCTCTAGTATCTTGTTGAAGGCGTCGACAGTTCCATTTGCTTGAGGATGGTAGGGTGTTGTCTTCTTGTGCTAGATTTTGAATTCTGCAGTCAGTTCAACAATTATCTTATTTACAAAATGCATACCTTGGTTGCTGATAAGGATCTTCGGGCAACCAAACCTTGTGACTACATTTTCAAAAAGAAACTTCATTGTTTTTGCAGCGGTGAAATATTTCATAGGTGCCACCTATGTCCATCTTGTCAAGTAATCTATAGCAGTTATAATATAGTGCGCACCAGTTCGTTTCCCTGGTGGACTAATAGGGATGACAAAATCCACTACCCATTCATCAAAAGCCTGCAGTGTAATTTATGGTGCAAGGGGGCATTTCATCACGTCGTGAGGGTTTCCCTATTCTTTTACATTTATCACAATCGTGACAGTATTTCCTCATATCCATATGTATAGTTGGCCACCAAAGTCAAGCTTCCAAAATCTTGCACACCATTTCCTTCCTGATGTAGTGTCCTCCTGAAACACCCACATGCGCTTCAGCCAGTACCCATTGCCTTTCATGATTGAAGATGCATCTTTGTAGTATTTCATCTGGTCCCAACTTATACAGTTGTCCCACGATTAGTGTGTAGTCTATGGCCTTAAAAACTAGTTGTTTCTTTTTCCATGTCGAATATCCTTCATGCGCATAGCCCGTATTCAATAAGTGTATAATAGCATCAAATTCTTTTTCGACAACATTAATAGAAAATAGTTGCGCATCAGGAAGATTATCCTCTAGGCTGGTGGGTTCCTCCCCACTTTCAATGTGCGACAAGTGGTCTGGCCCAACATTCAGTCGGCCTGGCTTCACAGTGACTTCAAATTTAAATTCTTGAAATAGGAGGATCCACTGGCAGATCTCCCCCCCCCAACACTATCTTATTGACTAGGTATTTCATCATAGAATGATCAGTGAACATTTTGAAGTGTCCACCCAATAGATTATTTCTGAACTTCTATAGTGCGTAGACTATTGCAAGTTCTTCTCTTTCAGTTGTGGTGTAGTTCTTATTTGTTGTTGACAGTTTCCTACTTGCAAATGCAATTGGGTGGTCAATCGCGCCCTCTCATGGTTGCGTTAATACTATACCAAGCGCAATTGATGATGCATCAACGTGCACATGGAAATCCTTCTTCCAGTATGGGAATATCAATATCGGCGTCGTGGCCATTTTGTTTTTTATCTTATCTAGAATTTCTTGATAGTCTCTATTGCTGCCTTTCACACAGTTGGGTCACGTGGCAGAAATCTTCAAGCCACTCGGTGTGTCCTTGGGGGCAATTCTCGAGTCAAGGCTGTCACCTTGTTCTTGACTCCTCCATTTAGGCTCAACT
>LPNX011109416.1:80406-105063 GCA_001517045.1 Pseudotsuga menziesii
TTAAGTTAATGTGAAATATGAGTTGATTAAAATTAGGCGAAGGGTGGACTCCAGATATACCCGAGAGTACTTGGAGTATGTCCAAAACTAAACCTTCACGACTACCTGCAAAGAATATGTGGGCTAAATGGAGTCTCTAGGGATATTGTTCATAACACACCCATTAGGGTGTGACAGAGATCGGCACCCCAAGGTCACTTTTCAGGAGTTCCCGCTTCCTTTGGGTATTTTGCCACGTAATGGTTTGATCTAGATGTTGGATTTTCACCTGATGGTTTGTCAATTTGGGGGAGTGAATCCTAATTATTCTAGTCTCTCAAGTGCTTTTGATATATCTTGACTGATCGGATGAACCGCATCCAAGTGCATAGCATACACACTGGAGTCTTGTTAATTTTAGTAAATTTTGAGATGGGTGTTCTTATTAAAAAGAAAACCCTCCAAGAACCTCTTTCGATCCAAGTGGATCTCAATCCGGGAATCAAGAAGGGGTTAATTTTATAATAGCTGATGAAACAATTGATGAAAAGGAAAACATAGATACACAATTCCAGTTTTCTAATTAGTCCTACCATGCATCTCTTTCCCCTTTCGAGTCAATCGGGAAGTCGTGGGGTAAGTATTAAGATTACTTTGAAATATCAAATATGGAATATGGAAATGATAATAAATCAAAGTATACTACCCTATAGATTAGAACTATGCTAGATTGAAAAGAGATGAACAAAAAGTAAAAAGTTGACACCGATGCAAATCCCCCCTAGGGGGGATGGTGAATAGGCTCGAAAGAGCCTATTCGAAAGGACCTCTTCTTTTTATTATAAACTATTTACAATATCAGCAAATTGAAATTGACACACTTTGTTCCTTGTTATCTGGGATCCAAAGCCTTACAACAAGCTTGTAACAAGCTTGAATTAAAACACAACGATGGGGGAAGCTTCCGGGAAGCTCGGATTCGCCCAAGAGTCGGAAATTTGGCAGATTCTCCTTCTCTTTTATGTTAGACCTGCTAAAAAACAGCAAGAAATTAAAATCAAATGTTCCCAAACACACTTTAAAAGTGTTTTGGGTCACCAAGCTAATTACCAAAAAAAAACTAAGTAAAAATTGTTAAACAGGTGTAATCTAATTTCTGCAAAAAGGAACCAAGGAAATCAAGCTTTCCTTGGGATATTGGCTTTATGTTTGGGCAGGCAATGAGATGTGCACTTTTATTGCAGAATTTAAAACTTTGAAGAACAAAAAAGGAAGCTACCTTATGAGCAATCTTTAGATCTATGCTTTAGCTACTTGCAAAAAGGGAATTTCCTACACCTAGATCTATCTTTATGAACTGATATTCTTTATGAAATTATAGATCTAAGCAGAAAAACTATTATAAAATAGATCTAACAATATATATTCATTTCTTAGAACTAGATCTGATCATAAGAGGAAGAGACATGTAACCGGAAGATTGATTTTAACAGAAAGGAGGAAGAGAAGGGGAAAGGCCCGTTGTTGGATGGATCTACAATGGAAACTTGTTAGTGGAATACAGAGGGGAAATGCCTTTAAAAAGTTTTTGGATGTACAGTGGAGTCAAACTATATCCACAGCTTGTCCAATCCTTGCTACCTGAAAGCTAAACACACAATCCTGCACGAAACCTCATGAGATCTGGATATATCTATGAAAAAGAGACAAGAATTACATGCAGATAAACTTATTAAACATTTATAATCTAGATCCTCAAACATATATGCTATGATATATAGAAAAAATAACAAGTAATCTTACTTTCATAACTATACTCCTATTGATTCAGCTGAATCGTTCAAGCCAGACAGGGTTGAGATGCAGAAATTGAGAGAAAAGCCGGCAACATCAATAGCCGTAAGACAATTCTTAATCCACACACATGAGAGAATTACACCATTTGGCCTCCAAATATTCTTTATTCCAACAATCAAAAGATTAAAACAGTATTACAATAGCAAGCCCTTCAATCCAACTTTAACTAGCTTGGAAGAGGAGGCTTATGCTTGGATATATACAAAAACTAGGAGATCCAGCCCAGGGGGGGTGCAAATCCCAAGGAGACAGATCAAATCAGCTGATGGAGAGTCAATCAATGTAGATCTAAAGCTCAACTGAGACTACTTGTCAACTGAGGGGCTGATTGAGCTGACACATCAACCCATAAACTGACACATCAGTCCACAGAGCATCCAGGATAGTCCACATGTGTGGAGGAGAGAGAGAGGGTGCAATTCCCCATAAAAGCTGCTGAAGATCAACTCTAGATCTGATTTGATCACCTCCTTCAGTCAAGGATTTGTCAGATCCAGTCAATCTGGTTCAGATCTGACTAATTTTAATCAAATTGGCTAAGAATCCACTGATCTATGATTTTGGATTTGCTCCATTATTCATCAATTTATTAAATAAATTAATCAATCAATGATTTTTTGGGGGCTTTCTAACCTGAGTGATGGAAAATCACTCAAAACTAGGAAATAGTGGGGCCATGGGTTTACATGGTGCTCTTAGCTTGAAAATGAGCACCTACATGACTGAAAATTATTATTTGGCCCATTTTTATTACAAAATCAATTTTTCCAATTAAACTATTAAAAAATAGCCTAAGTTTTGGAAAATTTAAATTTTAATAAAAAACACTAAAAATTTGAAAAATTGAAAAAACCTAGGGGGACTTAGACATGTTCATATGACTCGACCATGATGTCTAGAATGTTTATACATTGAAACATAGACTCTAATAACCTCAATAGTCCTAAATATCAAGCCGACCACCCTAACTTTGGAGGTATGGAGTGAAAAACTCAGAAATTATCAGTCGTTTATTCAACAACCAATAATAACCAAGGGAAAAAACACCCTGGGCTGATCGGATTGACAAATAAAGTCTAAGAGACCGAGTCTTTTACAGACACTATCATGCTAGAACATTTATTACAATTCCCCCATGGGGTATTAAAATGTGATATAGTACAACAAGCACTTTCCAGAAGTACTTCCAAAGGTCTTCTTAAGTCCGAGCAAGTTATCCTTGTCCGGTTCACCAGGCTCACTTGAAAAAAACCACTAAGTACAACTTAGGTGGTAACAGTCTACGTTCCACTCGAACTTGGAATCATTCTTGAGTAGCTTCTCCATTGGAGCAGTTATCTTGGCATACCCTCTTATGAATTTCTGATAATATCTAGTATGTCCCAATGTGGATCTGAGTTGCATGACCGATGTGGGCAGAGGTAGGTCCAGAATAATTGCCACCTTCGCAAGGTCAACTAGGATCTCGTTGTGGCATACTACATGGCCCAATAGTACACCAAATGGTGCGCAAAATATACATTTTCTCAAATTCAGTGCAATTTGATACTAGCGACACCTTTCTAGCATCATGCGTAGATTCTCAATATGGTTTCTTACCAGACCAAAGACCGTCCAGTCATCAAAATATACTTCAAGAAACTTGTCAATGAAATCTTTAAAAGAAGAAACTACTATTTTAGAAAAAATAGCAGGGGCATTTTTAAGGCCAAAGGGAATTATCATGTATTGGTAGCATCCCCATTCTGTTACAAAGGTTTTTTTTGGTGGTCCTCTTCCGCAATTCTGACTTGATGGTAGCCCGATGTCACATACCCCAATTTTGTAAAATTATGTAAATTGTTTTATTATATTTCTGAGACATTATGCTAAAATTAATCCTAAGTAGGGATTGATGACTCAGCAGAGTCAACAATAATGGAGTGTAATTCAAAATATTTTATTATTTAATAAATAAATTATGGAGACAACAACATGGGAGAGATGTTAAAAAGAGGTTACTGGTCAAACTGGTGGATGGAACTAGGTGGCAGGCAAAAGACAAGTGGCAGCATCCTCACACACTTCCTAAGTTGCAGGTGGCAACTTCCCTATATTTGGGGTCATGATTCCCCAAGAAAGTGGAATATGAGCAGGTGGCTCATTAATTTCCAGAGAGAATGCATTCAGGTGAATGTTATTCAGGAAATTCATTGAAGAAGAGGGAGAAATAGTAAGGAAGTTGTTTGAGAGGAATGCTGCAGTAACTTGGTTATTTTACAGCTTTTTAGCTGGGAGAACTTACTGATAAGTTCCGAGTTAATACTGAGTTGAAGACTGGTATTTGATTTGCTGCACCTAGTTCCAGCCAGGGAAGCCAGAGCAAGCTCGAGGGTCCTGAGAAGTCGCTGTCTGAGCGCTCTCCAGGAGTTGGTAGGGAGGAACAGCCTCCCATTGTTGTTGTTGTCCACAGCTTAAAACAAGTTCTGCTATTTATTTCTCTATGTTATTAAATATGAATGGATGCATGTATGTTTATCAGTTTATTTAAGTTATTATCTCAGAGTATCATAAGTTAAATCTGTTAGTAATACTGTGTTTTTCCACATCTGGTATCACCAGATAGTACTCTAGCACAGTATCTCAGTGTTAGAAGTAGTATTCTTCTGAACTAAGTTTCCTAATTTATCTGCAGTTAATACAGGTGTTTTTACAAATCCATGAACCATTTTCTTACAGTCTCACAAAATAGTTTCAGTATTGTATCCTATTTTCTGAAAATAGTAACTATAAGATTGAAAAGATAGACTAGATACTTTTGCTTATTAAGTAGGGTTTATGATCTTCTAGTTTTAAGGAGGATTCATTCCTTAGGAGTTAAATAAAATAAATCTGACAGTAGGATATGATTATGTATCTGTATTTTATTTGTTTAATGTTACAGATAATTTCCTAATTGTATCAATCTGTAATCTAGTTAAGTATGCAATGTTTATGTACTATATACTTATTATTTAACTAAGTTTAAGTACAGGTCATAACTACTATTCTATTTTAAGAATGGTAATGAGTGGTTGTAAACATATATAAGAATCCATACTTAAATAATTAATAAGTAATGTACAGAAATACTCAAAGTCTTATAACTACATACAGAACCCAAATCAATATTGGGTAAATAGCATTAGGATAATGTTCATAATGATATTGATGAGAAGAAGTATTGTATTGTATTGTATTATCTATAACACAATATACTATACACATTATAATAGTAAACATTCATGTGGTTTATTAAATTACAATTATAAACAAAGCATAGTATAACTCAGGTATTTAACTTGACAACAATCTGTAAAAATAATTTATTATTTAACTAACTCAGATGTTTTAAAAATAGAAGGTAAATAATAGAACTGTTGAATAACGAGTTTAATCATGAGGGTAATGATTTGTATTACCCACAGTTACAAAAGAATATTGATATTATATATTATATCGAAACCAGAAATAATACAGCTTACAAACTATAAAATAGGGTTAAAACCCTAATAGTTATTTACTGCAAGTAACTAATAATTACAAGAAAAAAATAACACAAGGGTTCACAGTAGCTGCATTGTAAAACAATCACATTAAGGCTGTTCTAAGCCTGAAGAATTATTTCTTCTTAAAACAGATTTTAAATAAAAATGATGCATTGATACTTTCAAAAGTAAATCTGTACAAAAAGAACAGACATGAGTATAGGACGCTCGACCATCAAGCTTAAAGGTTTAAACCTCAACAGTAATCTAACGAGACAAATGTCTCCTCAATGAAAATCATTAAATAAACCAAAGAACCTGTAATATTTTTCCTATGGGCCAGGTTATTAAATAAACACAGTAAGGATACTTTGTTTTAATCCTTCTAATACTGCTTTAAGAAAATACAAGAAATAGAAACATTTTTCCAAAGTATTATAGAACTGAGGGTATAAAACCCTAACTTCTTCCAAAAAATAATAAGAACAATGGAATCCTGTATTATTTAATAACCCAAGATGTAACAAAAATATGCATAAAGGCGTGCAGCCTGTATAATGTTTTAAAAACAGTAAACACCAGGCTTGTAGCCGGCTAAGCTTAAAACCAAACAACAACTACAAGTAGAGTCTTACACTCACGGCCGTAGCCGGAGGGTTCTCTAAAAAGAGATAGGGTTTAACCCTTAACTTCAAACATAAAAGCAACAACCCGAAAATCCCTGGAGGTCAACAAAAAAGCTGCAACAACCAACTCTGTACAGTTCGCTTAAGGGTTTCACACATTGTGATAAGCCGTGGAAGGACCAAGGCTTACCCGGGTCTTGGATCCGTAACCTTTACTCTGGTGAAAACGAAGAAGAGAACCAGGTTCACCTGCAAGGGAAAACGTTGCACAAAGTTTAGTAACAGCTTTCAAATGCTAAGAAATATATTAACCGGTATAAATTATTGTATAATAAAGAAAAGCAAGGAATAGCTTCTTACCTGTTAACAAACCCTCGCAGCGAAGCTATGACTCTTTCCAGCAAATCGATAGAGTGGGTAAGAACCGGCAGAGTGTAATAATCTATCTTACAGCCAGCTGCCTGAACCATCCATGCCACACTAAAGGAACAATAATGCTGAAGGGTACAGAAAATGGTGGAACTGTCACCAACCGAAACCAGTTAAACAATGGCGAGGAGCAGAAGCAAACAACACGATGGTAAACACCCCATTTCAACCTCACAATGCAAGTAGCAGAGCTCACGAGGATCTGAGGCAACTACAGGAGAAAACGCAGTCAAAATTACAGTGGTTGGGTCTGAAGAGCTAGCAGAGTGGCCGAGGGCCCAAGGGCAAAGAAAATAACAACTAGGGTTCAGTCAACAGTTATATAATGATGGAGTGTGGCTGAGAAACAACCACGTATCATTTTAATAATTGGTAGGATGTTGGCTATTATTCCATAGTCCTCTACGTTGATTTTTCATAAACCAATTATCGCTGGAAGGTTCCAAAGGAGGTCTCGCTCCATAGCTTAACCTGCATATTATCATGAGTCGCGTACTTAGTCCAATACTTATATGTATATATTGCATGCTACGTATGATTTGATCATCAGCAATATGTTTTACATATGACATGTTATATGTGTATATATATTGCATGCTACGAATAGTTTAATCTTTAGCATTTTGTTTATACATATAGCATGTTATATTTTGTTTATTTAATTGCATGCTATATTGGACTTATACACAATCTCCTAGTGCTAGCTTAGCATTTCCTTAGGATAGCAAGAGACTATTGTAAAATAGGTTTGATTATAGCTTAGTTGTAAAAGTTTACAACATTAAAGCTATCTATTTGTTTTTTTTTTAAAGATATTAGTATTCATAACTACTCTTTGAAGCATATGCAATTATGGATATTTCCTTAAGTTGAGGATAAATTGCCTGGGTTAATGATAGTATATAGTTTAGATACATGAGAAATAAGGAGATAACCTTTTTTTATGTCATAGCGTTGTTGGCAACTAATAGACTTGACACTCTCCAAACTCAGGACTTATAAGAGACTTCAAGGAAGGATAGATTAAAAAGTTTGTTTCTTTTCCTTGTTTGTTAATCTAGTCTGGAGATGTCATAAGAGATCAATGAAATGGATCTAGGATTGGTTCCAACAGTATAGGTTTCCAATCAATGATACTTTTGGAATGAGTTAAACATTCTAAAAGACTATAGACTGTTAAACCATAAAAAGAATACTTGTTGAGAAACATAATTTTATAGATGCTGCAATTTAAATAACTTTGAATTGATGTAAATAATAGTTCTCATCAGTAGAAAGATGAACAAAAGGTATTCTAAGCATGGAATGCTATTTATGATAACCTTGCAAAAATAAAAGAAGTCAATCTGTAATACTGAGAACTCTCTAAAATTGTAGCTTCCAAGTAAGAATTAATAAATACATTCTTCAGGATGGACTTATAGGAGTTATCGTACATGCAAAATTTATTAAATTTTGTGACATTGGAAGAAGTAGACCTTTACTACTTTGTTTATAGGAAAAATACAGTTCTTTTTATTTTAAGTCTCAAAGGAAAGTTTCAATAGTAATAGGAGTAATACCTTGAGAAGTATGGTATATCTTTCTAGCATGATTAAACTTTACCAAAACAAATATATGCAGAAAACTGAACTGAAACTTCAAGGACTGGTTAGCATCGAACCATACTTTTACCTGTATACCTGTAAATAAAAGGAAACGGCTGCGTTAGCTCGAAAGCTAAGTAAGCCCCAGCCCTTAGACGATAAACCACCTTATGTCGCAAACAGAAAAACAGTCAGTAGCTGAAAAAGAAACTGTTCTACAAAATACAGAATAATTAAATAGTTATTCAATTACAATTGAAAAGGCATAAACTAATCAACTAGTTAACAACTACATTTTAATGTGATCTTATGTTATTTTGAAAAGTTTTAGATTTTTCGAATTTTTGGGGTTTTGACATGTGGTATCAGAGCATGTTTCAAACACTAGGCCTTGATGTGGCTCAATTATTTTCCGCATAACAGTAAAATAATATACTAATCTGTACTTTGTTTTTATGTGAAGAACAGAAAACTATTTTTTTTTCTTTCTTCTGAATCTAACAGGAAGGAATGGAGAACTTAGGAGCATATGCTATAGAGGAATCTCCTAATACTGAAACCAGACAAATGTCCAGAGAACCTGAGATAGAGGAGGTAACTGTTCACTCCTCAAAACTGATGTAGACGATAAAAGGTCTAAAGACTGAATTAGAGTCAGTTAAAAAGGACAACGAAAGGATTCTAAAAACCCAAGAGGAATTAAATCAAATTTTGATACAAAGATTTCAGACAGAAGGAAGAAACAGAAGGTCTGAATCCGAAGAAGCTAGTCAACAGAAAGCATCCAAAAAGATGAAACTAGCTAAGGCTGATAGTAGTTCCTCATCTGAAGGCCTTAAGGAACAAAAAAACTATTATTCTACCAGTGATAGTAGCGAAGCAGAGGTGTATAAGAAAAAGAAAAAGTACAGACCTTACGAAGAGATTTCTGGGGAGTTTAAGAAAATAAAACCCCCAACTTTTAATGGAGAAACAGAAAAAGGAGAAGAGGCAGAATCCTGGTTATCTGGGATGAGAAAATACTTTCAGATTTATAATTATTCAAACCAGCTGAAGGCAAGAATGGCCATATATAACCTTTCAGGGAAAGCAGATATATGGTGGCAAGATTTGAAGAGGGTTAAAGGGATTAAATAAAAAGAGGTCAATTGGAGTACTTTCAAAAGGTACTTCAAGAAGAAGTTCCTGTCTGAACAGTACTATGAAGAAAGGGCCAAGGATTTTTATGAGTTAAAGCTTGGGTCCATGACTATGAAAGACTTAAACAGCAAGTTCTTAAGTCTGTTGAGGTATGTGCCATATTTAGTTGATGAGAAACCGAAGGTACAACGATTTCTCAGCTGCTTGCCATACCATATAAAAGATAGAATCGAATATGATAACCCCAAAACTCTGGAAGAAGCCATGCGAAAAGCAAATTTATGTTTTGAACAGAACAAAAAGAAGGAAGGAATAGCCAATTGGAAGGCTAAAAAGAATGGTAATTAGTCTGAATTCAAGAAAAAAGAGTTTGTACCCCAGAAGAATTTTAGAATTATTGAAGGAAATGGAACAGATTGTGAAACAGATGCACGAAAATTTGAAGGTAGCACAGGATCGGCAAAAGAGCCAAACAGATTTGAAAAGAACTCCTAAAGAGTTCTAGGTGAGTGAGCACGTGTTTATAAAGGTAAGACCAAAAAATAGCTCCCTAAGACTCGGGAGTTGTGCAAAACTAGCACCACGTTACTGTGGTCCGTTTGAAAATTTTATCCAGAATTTGTCAAGTTGCATATCAGCTAGCGTTACTGCCTTAACTTAAAAGTGCATAATGCTTTTCATATTTTTGTTCTGAAAACATATGTTCATGATGCTACTCATGTAATTGATTGGAATGATGTACAGGTGGAACCAGAAGGAGAAGTTCTGGTGGAACCGGACTGTATCCTCGGGGGGAGGGAAATTACTCTGCGAAATCACACAATTGGACAGTTGAAGGTGCAATGGAAGAACCTTAGTCCTGAAGAAGCTACCTAGGAACTGGAAAGTAAGACACAGGGAGCATACCCGAATCTATTCTAGGAGGTAGCAGAGGATGAAGAATAAGTAACATCGAGGACGATGTTACATTTTAAGGGGGTGTGTATGTCACATACCCCAATTTTGTAAAATTATGTATATTGTTTTATTATATTTCTGAGACATTATGCTAAAATTAATCCTAAGTAGGGATTGATGACTCAGCAGAGTCAACAATAATGGAGTGTAATTCAGAATATTTTATTATTTAATAAATAAATTATGGAGACAACAGCATGGGAGAGCTGTTAAAAAGAGGTTACTGGTCAAACTGGTGGATGGAACTAGGTGTTAGGCAAAAGACAAGTGGCAACATCCTCAAACACTTCCTAAGTTGCAGGTGGCAACTTCCCTATATTTGGGGTCATGATTCCCCAAGAAAGTGGAATGTGAGCAGGTGGCTCATGAAATGACAGTTAACCCAACTAAGACCTAGGCAATCTTTAAAAGTACTCAATGAAGAGAGCTCAAGCTGCTCAGTTATTTCTAGAGAGAATGCGTTCAGCTGAATGTTATTCAGGAAATTCATTGAGGAAGAGGGAAAAATAGTAAGGAAGTTGTTTGAGAGGAATGCTGCAGTAACTTGGTTATTTTACAACTTTTTAGCTGGGATAACTTACTGATAAGTTCTGAGTTAATACTGAGTTGAATACTGGTATTTGATTTGTTGCACCTAGTTCCAGCCAGGGAGACCAGAGCAAGCTCGAGGGTCCTGAGAAGTCGTTGTCTGAGCGCTCTCCAGGAGTTGGTAGGGAGGAACAGCCTCCCATTGATGTTGTTGTCCACAGCTTAAAACAGGTTCTGCTATTTATTTCTCTATGTTATTAAATATGAATGGATGCATGTATGTTTATCAGTTTATTTAAGTTAGTATCTTAGAGTATCATAAGTTAAATCTGTTAGTAGTACTGTGTTTTTCCACATCTGGTATCACCAGATAGTACTCTAGCACAGTATCTTAGTGTTAGAAGTAGTATTCTTCTGAACTGAGTTTCCTAATTTATCTGCAATTCATGTAGGTGTTTTTACAAATCCATGAACCATTTTCTTACAGTCTCACAAAATAGTTTCAGTATTGTATCCTGTTTTATGAAAATAGTAACTATAAGATTGAAAAGATAGACTAGATACTTTTGCTTATTAAGTAGGGTTTATGATCTTCTAGTTTTAAGGAGGATTCATTCCTTAGGAGTTAAATAAAATAAATCTAATAGTAGGATATGATTATGTATCTGTATTTTATTTGTTTAATGTTACAGATAATTTCCTAATTGTATCAATCTGTAATCTAGTTAAGTATGCAATGTTTATGTACTGTATACTTATTATTTAACTAAGTTTAAGTACAGGTCATAACTACTATTCTATTTTAAGAATGGTAATGAGTGGTTGTAAACATATATAAGAATCCATACTTAAATAATTAATAAGTAATGTACAAAAATACTCAAAGTCTTATAACTACATACAGAACCCAAATCAATATTGGGTAAATAGCGTTAGGATAATGTTCATAATGATATTGATGAGAAGAAGTATTGTATTGTATTGTATTATCTATAACACAATATACTATACACATTATAATAGTAAACATTCATGTGGTTTATTAAATTACAATTATAAACAAAGCATAGTATAACTCAGGTATTTAACCTAACAACAATCTGTAAAAATAATTTCTTATTTAACTAACTCAGATGTTTTAAAAATAGAAGGTAAATAATAGAACTGTTGAATAACGAGTTTAATCGTGAGGGTAATGATTTGTATTACCCACAGTTACAAAAGAATATTACTATTATATATTATATCAAAACCAGAAATAATACAGCTTACAAACTGTAAAATAGGGTTAAAACCCTAATAGTTATTTACTGCAAGTAACTAATAATTACAAAAAAAAAATAACACAAGGGTTCACAGTAGCTGCATTGTAAAACAATCACATCAAGGCTGTTCTAAGCCTGAAGAATTATTTCTTCTTAAAACAGATCTTAAATAAAAATGATGCATTAATACTTTCAAAAGTAAATCTGTACAAAAAGAACAGACATGAGTATAGGATGCTCGACCATCAAGCTTAAAGGTTTAAACCTCAACAGTAATCTAACGAGACAAATGTCTCCTCAATGAAAATCATTAAATAAACCAAAGAACCTGTAATATTTTTCCTACGGGCCGAGTTATTAAATAAACACAGTAAGGATACTTTGTTTTAATCCTTCTAATACTGCTTTAAGGAAATACAAGAAATAGAAACAGTTTTCCAAAGTATTATAGAACTGAGGGTATAAAACCCTAACTTCTTCCAAACAATAATAAGAACAACGGAATACTGTATTATTTAATAACCCAAGCTGTAACAAAAATATACATAAAGGCGTGCAGCCTGTATAATGTTTTAAAAACAATAAACACCAGGCTTGTAGCCGGCTAAGCTTAAAACCAAACAACAACTACAAGTAGAATCTTACACTCACGGCCGTAGCTGGAGGGTTCTCTAAAAAGAGATAGGGTTTAACCCTTAACTTCAAACATAAAAGCAACAACCCGAAAATCCCTGGAGGTCAACAAAAAAGCTGCAACAACCAACTCTGTACAGTTCGCTTAAGGGTTTCACACATTGCGATAAGCCGTGGAAGGACCAAGGCTTACCCGGGTCTTGGAGCCGTAACCTTTACTCTGGTGAAAACGAAGAAGAGAACCAGGTCCACCTGTAAGGGAAAACATTGCATAGAGTTTAGTAACAGCTTTTAAATGCTAAGAAATATATTAACCGGTATAAATTATTGTATAATAAAGAAAAGCAAGGAATAGCTTCTTACCTGTTAACAAACCCTCGCATCGAAGCTATGACTCCTTCCAGCAAATCGACAGAGTTGGTAAGAACCGGCAGAGTGTAATAATCTATCTTACAGCCAGCTGCCTGAAACAGCCACGCCACACTGAAGGAACAATAACGCTGAAGGGTACAGAAAATGGTGGAACTGTCACCAACCAAAACCAGTTAAACAATGGCGAGGAGAAGAAGCAAACAACATGATGGTAAACACCCCATTTCAACCTCACAATGCAAGTAGCAGAGTTCACGAGGAGCTGAGGCAACTACAGGAGCAAACGCAGTCAAAATTACAGTGGTTGGGTCTGAAGAGCTAGCAGAGCGGCCGAGGGCCCGAGTCAACACTTATATAACGACGGAGTGTGGCTGAGAAACAACCACGTATCATTTTAATAATTGGTAGGATGTTGGCTATTATTCCATAGTCCTCTACGTTGATTTTTCATAAACCAATTATCACTGGAAGGTTCCAAAGGAGGTCTCGCTCCATAGCTTAACCTGCATATTATCATGAGTTGCGTACTTAGTCCAATACTTATATGTATATATTGCATGCTACGTATGATTTGATCATCAGCAATATGTTTTACATATGACATGTTATATGTGTATATATATTGCGTGCTACGAATAGTTTAATCTTTAGCATTTTGTTTATACATATAGCATGTTATATTTTGTTTATTTAATTGCATGCTATATTCGACTTATACACAATATCCTAGTGCTAGCTTAGCATTTCCTTAGGATAGCAAGAGACTATTGTAAAATAGGTTTGATTACAGCTTAGTTGTAAAATTTTACAACATTAAAGCTATCTATTTGTTTTTTTTTTAAAGATATTAGTATTCATAACTACTCTTTGAAGCATATGCAATTATGGATATTTCCTTAAGTTGAGGATAAATTGCCTGGGTTAATGATAGTATATAGTTTAGATACATGAGAAATAAGGAGATAACCTTTGCTTATGTCATAGCATTGTTGGCAACTAATAGACTTGACACTCTCCAAACTCAGGACTTATAAGAGACTTCAAGGAAGGATAGATTAAAAAGTTTGTTTCTTTTCCTTGTTTGTTAATCTAGTCTTGAGATGTCATAAGAGATCAATGAAATGGATCTAGGATTGGTTCCAAAAGTATAGGTTTCCAATCAATGATACTTTTGGAATGAGTTAAACATTCTAAAAGACTATAGACTGTTAAACCATAAAAAGAATACTTGTTGAGAAACATAATTTTATAGATGCTGCAATTTAAATAACTTTGAATTGATGTAAATAATAGTTCTCATCAATAGAAAGATGAACAAAAGGTATTCTAAGCATGGAATGCTATTTATGATAACCTTGCAAAAATAAAAGAAGTCAATCTGTAATACTGAGAACTCTCTAAAATGGTAGCTGCTAAGTAAGAATTAATAAATACATTCTTCAGGATGGACTTATAGGAGTTATCGTACATGCAAAATTTATTAAATTTTATGACATTGGAAGAAGTAGACCTTTACTACTTTGTTTATAGGAAAAATACAGTTCTTTTTATTTTAAGTCTCAAAGGAAAGTTTCAGTAGTAATAGGAGTAATACCTTGAGAAGTATGGTATATCTTTCTAGCATGATTAAACTTTACCAAAACAAATATATGCAGAAAACTGAACTGAAACTTCAAAGACTGGTTAGCATCGAACCATACTTTTACCTGTATACCTGTAAATAAAAGGAAACGGCTACGTTAGCTCGAAAGCTAAGTAAGCCCCGGCCCTTAGACGACAAACCACCTTATGTCGCAAATAGAAAAATAGTCAGTAGCTGAAAAAGAAACTGTTCTACAAAATACAGAATAATTAAATAGTTATTCAGTTACAATTGAAAAGGCATAAACTAATCAACCAGTTAACAACTGCATTTTAATGTGATCTTATGTTATTTTGAAAAGTTTTAGATTTTTCGAATTTTTGGGGTTTTGACACCCGAGAATCTGTCTGTGAATGAGTACATTTCTTGTCCATTGATGCTTTCCAGTACTTCACCTGTAAATGGTGTTGGGAATGGATCATGTAAGTAGGCATTGTTTATATTCCTAAGGTTGACATAGATCCTGACCTCACCTGTCACCTTCTTTTCCTGAATCACTATAGGGCTTATCCACTTCAACTCTTAAACAAGTTCAATGATTCCTGCTTCTAGCATGAGATCCATTTCTTCTTTCACTTTTTCTTTATAGCATGTATTTCTTATATACGGGCATTGTTTTACCGGTCTTGTGTCAGGTTTGAGTGGAATTTTCATTTCACCCAAATCTCCTATTATCCGCTTCATTTCCCTGAATTTCATCGGGAATAGGTATTGGAACTCATGTAATAGATTATTGATTTTGGATACTGTCTCTTCATCCCAATAGTCTCCAATGTTAGCAAATTTCAGATTGTCCTCCGACCCAATGTTAACTTTCTTGATCTTTAACGGCTTGATGAACTCCTCACTGGAAATGTCGTTTCCTTCTACTGCACGCGAGCCTTCCAATTCTAGAATGTTAATGTTAGTCGGATCATCCTCCATATCTCTAGAGAGGTTATAGCATGTCATCCAGTGCTGAACTATCTTACAGCACGGTTTGGAATGCACAATTCAAGGTTGAGAATATGCAACATCCAGTGGGATCTCAGCGAATATCTTCTCCTTAATGGTCTTCAACGCAATATCAAATGTTGTTTTCTCATCTACAAACTAGAATGTGTATGTGAAATTTTGTGCAACATTTTCCCATTCTCATGTTTCATGGTGCAGCTCCATAGATTTGTACCAGCCTCTAGGTTCCATTTCGAGAGTATGGATGAAATGGTGAACCCACTCCTGGTGTGGGTAGTTCAAAAAAACTGTGGAGAACTGCTCCAAGTGTTCAACAGGGTCTGATAACCCTATATACCTTTGCGTTATAGTTGTAACCTCATCTTGGAACCTTACTTCCAGTAGTCATCTACACTGCAGCCACTTAGTTATCAAACTTTTGTGCGTACCCAACCATCACGCAGGTGTAGCTTTTAGCGCAAATTCAGGTGCAGATATTCATTGCAGATCTGTTACCAATTCCTCAAACTAAGTCAAGAATGTTGCAAAGTTAGGTAGTCCTTCATATGTGGGTAGCGACCGCAACTGAGTTGCCACTTCCTAGACAGACTTAGTTATCCTAGCACATGTCCTAATAGGCAATTCATGCAATCAGTTCTGCCAGTTCTCAAGTGCCTCCCCTGAGTTTGATGTACATGAACTCGAGCATCTCCAGCTCAGGTTACCATCCATAGTAGGATTGATGTAATCCTTCTTAAGGGTAGTGACATTATAGATGTTATCGAGGTGATCACCTTACCCTTTATTGAACACCGATTCAACACATCTATGTACTTCCAATGGATCGAGGGGTGCAACTACCCTCATCTCATCATCTTCAAACGATAGGGTCCTTCTTTTGAAGTTTATGATAGTTTGGTTTTCCATTTCCCAGTCAATTAGCATCAGCACGAGATATGGGTTAGTATCATCTACTGTATTGATGACCTCGAAGTCTGCAAAAGTGCACAATCCTTCAATATCCACTTGGAGCTGACCTAGTCTACCAACAGGCAAGACCTTTGCAATCCTTAGTTGAATTTGGGACCATTCTAGGGGTGGCTTGTACATTATTTCCCACATCTGGCACATTAGAATGTTAGCATCAGATCCCAGGTTGAAGATGATATAGTCCATGTCATATTCACCGATTTGCACAGACATCCTGAGTTCGCATCCCGTTTTGAACTTCGTCTTGACACTGTTAACCTTATTTGATCGCAGGTATTCCTCCGAAAGCATTTCGATAATCACTTTGATAAGTGCATCATTATCATGGATTAACGCAAAACAAATTGAAAGGAATGGTTTGAGCTTACTAACCTTATCTGCACTCTTGTTCACAATCTGTTGTTCAAATATCTTTTGGAATCTCTCAAGAATATATTCTACTTGGCCTGAGGTAGATGGTTGTTTTGTTCCTACGAACTATGGATGTACATCCATGAATATGCACTTCTACTCTTGAACATTAAGTGGTGCTTTCTTCTTTGCGGCAGGTCACACCTATGTTCGCGCTTGTGTCATAGCACCTCCACTTGCTACCACTGCTACATTTGGCTCTTTTGGTTTGATGACTATCATCTGTATGTGGGAATTAGCATTTATTTTGGGAGCATTCGACATAGGATTTGGTGTTGGGTTAGCTTTCCCAACTGTCCCAGCTTGCCATCGAGTGATAAGTTGCATACATTTCTCCACATTGTGATCTTGTTTGCAATATGAGAAAGTCTTCTTAAATTCAGGGAAGTCTCTACAATAGTGGCCCTGCACTCCACAATTATAGCACACCACTGGCCCTCTTCCTCGACCAAATTATCCTCCTCCTCAGCCCCTATAATTGCCACCCCCCTCAGCTAAAGTGGAGGTGGTTACAGAAGGTATTGCGGTTGCGCATACTACTGATATGGGTTATATGGGCTCGTATTCTAAAATTGTTGTGGCATCTAAAACTGTTGCACAGGCTAAAACTAAGGCATAGTCTGGAACTAAGGCATAGCCTGGAACTGAGGTGCAGCCTAGAACTGAGGCGTAACCTAGAACTGGGGCACAGACTGGAACTAGGGCACAACCTAGAACTGAGGTGCAACCTTTTCAATCTTGATTTTCTCCTTTTTCTTCATCAGATATGCATCTACCATTTTCTCTCTCATGAGTTGGTAGGCCCTACAATATTTTTCATCATGTCCTACAGATTTACAAAATTTACAATATAGACTAGCTGGGGTACATACCATCCACTACAGGAACATAAAGTCTATGTCATGGTGTCCTCCTGTCTGGTAGATGTTGCACCAGGACATCCCCTGGTTACTCAATGGGTTTGGCATGTTGGACGAGATAAAGTTCACGTAGATGGGAAATCATCTTTGGTATGTCCATTGGTCTGAAATCACGTACACCAGAGGTCTTCCAGCACCTCTTTTCCTCTTTTTATTTCTTGGAGCTAAATATTTAGATTAGCCAATTATGACTGAATCTGTATCATTCCAACAACGCCATCTCCAATAGGTGAAGCCTCTATCTTCATCATTAATTCCAGTGCCTTCGTTTGCGTTGCAATCTTTTGCTGCATGAGTGGCCCTCTAATGTCTAGCAATAGTGCAGCAATAAACCACTCATTATGCTGCACGTCCAACATCTGGAAACTTACTTTGGCCATCATCATCTTGAACCACTAATCAAAGTCCCATACTGTCTCTTTCGGAGCCTGCTTAATCTCCTTGATCTTGTTTATAGACTAGGACTCAGATTGTGGCTTTTGAAATTCCAAGATCATTGCACACCAAATATCCTCAATATTCTTCTGTGGTGTTTTGATTGCTATAGCACAAAACTTCATGAACCAATCCAGTGCGTGACCCCTCATGGTCATGATCATCTGTGCCTTCTTTATATCTACATTATGAATATACTACACCATCCAAACAGCCTCATAGAGGAACCAATGTTGTTTTGGGTCTTCTGTCCCATTCCCATTGAATGTGGGTAATCTAACATATGTTCCTGCCATTAGGGTGGAACTGGGGTTGTTCACTGGGTTCCCTGGGTTTGCTGGATTTACTAGGATCACTAATGGGATTCCTTGCACACCATTTTTGACACTAGGACTACTAGGGTTCGCAAGTGGTTCACGTGAGGAAATTATAGGTCTCACTTTAGGTGATCTTCCTTGAATGTCATAGTCACATCCCATTCTCAATGATTCTACAGACTCTTCTGATTATTCTCTCTCAGAAATTGGACTATACTCC
Source organism: Pseudotsuga menziesii (assembly GCA_001517045.1). Classification (NCBI taxonomy): domain Eukaryota; kingdom Viridiplantae; phylum Streptophyta; class Pinopsida; order Pinales; family Pinaceae; genus Pseudotsuga; species Pseudotsuga menziesii. The sequence goes on from LPNX011109416.1 coordinate 99,153, forward strand.
TCTTTGTCGCAGGACCCTTCATCTAGGTGTGACCCACATCCATATTCACCCTCCCTGGGCAGGCTATAATCCCTCCTGCCTCCTACTACCTTCCTCCTCTTTCCTCAACAGAACCTCCTTCTGCTTCTTAATAACCCAGTGTCCAACTCATCTTCTGAGCTTCCTTGGAACATTTCTTCTTACTACCTTCCATATTACTCCTAAATCTTGCACAACATATCCCCTTCATGGACTTCATGACTCAATCGCTTAGTTTTAAAATACCCTTTTCATAAAGAATCATTTTAATCCATATGTTTATAGACATAAGGTACCTTCCCTAAGGTCCTTGGAAAAAATGTCTCTCTGCCTCAGTATATGAGGTTATCGCTTAAATAGAGAACTCTGTAACATATCATTCTAATATTCTATCAATCCATAAATCAACAGCTATGGAAATAGGGTTACTTACTTATGCTACTTCTTGTGTCAAGTGGTCGGTCCAATCAGTCACTCCTCTTCTATGAAAGTTAGCCTACTGGGCTACTAACTCTGATATCGATTCTTGCAATGCAATGGGAAACTCCGTGAAAATTTTTTTATGGATATCTGAATACAAAAATCGCTGCAACCAATTCCCAGGGCTCAGTCATGAACCCTCGCTTTTCTTTTGCATGAATATCAATTTATTTGACTCTAGCCACTCCTCGACTTCACTCTTAGTCAGGTGCCACATCATATCCATTGATTTGATCAATAAAGGTCCGAGAAATGGAACCATTTGTTGGCCACTTTTCCTAACTCACACGACCCAGGTTCTGGGCAACCCATCAACCCTTCAAATACCTGAGATACCGGCCTGACAGAGTAAGCCCCATCAGCAACACCTGCGAAGAAGGAACAGTCTCACCAGATATATATCTTCGATGGGTAACCGTCGAAACCATGTTTCTGTGATTTCCAAGTGATTATAGTCCTTTGGTGCACGTCCAAGAAGCTCTACCAAGTTGCAAGGATGGAGTCATTTCCATCAAATCATAGTGCACACCGCACATATATTCTACTAACTACTAACGACTCAACACAGATTCAGCCTTAGTACTTTAAACATGACAGAATGTAAAAGTAAGCTAAAAGACAGGAGCATCATACGAGCACGCAATAGCGCTCTCGCCATAAACATACACTAACACTCAGAAGCAGTACATAATAACTTGTTCATGCATTTGAGTTCTTATTGATAGTGTGGAATTCATTCAATCATAACAAGACTTGCATCATAAGCATAAACAATCGGAAACATAAAGATTCACAACATCAATCACCCATTCAAACACAAGAGATAATGTGGAAACCCATCTGAGAGAAACAACCAAGGTTCTCTTCATTTGGCATGAGAAAAGGATATAGCACCTTGCATTCTACGGGATGTAGACTGATCTTAAGATATGTCTTTTTGACTCTGAATTCTAGTTCTCATGCTCTCTGTCTTATTTCTCCTAATCTACTACTACTATCTACAGATTTGCACATGGCCTGGATCGGCCTCTCTATCATCTGCACCACTCTAGCAGATCTTCTCTTCTACTGTACTAACTATGTCCGCATCCTACAGACTTCTGACTATTCTACTACTCAGACATCTCAGCTTCCCCCTGATCTATCATCGGTAATCCCCTTTTCAAGAAGCTATGGAAAGTCCAACCTAACGTAATTACAACCAACCGTTTCTCTATTGAATCCCTCCTATTTATACTATTTTACATGACCAGGAAAGGTCAAATGCATACAGGAAGTCTGTTAACTATCACCATCAAGTGCCCCTCAGGCTACAACTATGGTGATCATGAATTGACACGAGGCACTAATGGCCTTGTTACAGTTGATCTTACCACACATGGTTGATCACACATTTATGGCCTTCCCTGTCCCTCTACAGACTCTTTGGACCCCATGGACCAATATTGTACCTTTGATGTTTCCAATATCATCCCTAAAAACACCTATTATTTGTTGTACGTGACTTTTAATCCCTTTCTCGCGTATATACACGGATATTGAACTTAAACCCGCGTACATCAGGATTTGTGCATAAGTCCAAATATTTTTCGAGTTTTGCTTGATGTGGATCCAAATCACTTGTCTCTTGGACTTCCATATGCCTCGAGATAACTCGGAGCTTACCCTCCATTATCCCATTGGAGTAATATATAAGGAACCCCTTGGATACATTGAAGAGGAGGAATTGAAGAGCAAGAAAACTATAGTCCATTGTTTCCATAGTTTGCTTGTACTTGAGTCTGCATCCCTTTGTCCCTTTGAGCACTTTGTGTTCTTCCCAAGATTTCCTTTCTTTGTGAGATTTCTATCGAGAGATGGAGGATTGAGGTGATGGAGGCCTAGGTGGAGGACTCAGCTTCTCCAGGTCGCATACATGCCAACAGAGGTTGTCACTTATGTAATCTCTGATTTTATTAATAGAAATATCTTTTCCTGTCCAATGATGTGCATTTAAATGAATATTGAATCCATGGATGTGTTTAATTGCTTATGCATTATTGATTATATATAATAGAGTAGGCCTAACACTATATTATATAGCATGCTCGCCTTGTTTACTGTTGTTGAGAGTAAATTGCTAATGCAAGAGGGATTGGAAAAATCTCAATGGGGATCTACTTCAACCATTCGGAATAAGGTATGATTCGAGATCCTTTAGTGTTAGATGTTTTATTTCTCTTGCATATCAGGAACGGATTGATTTCTACGGTTTCTCTGTCTGTTGTTGTACACCCCAAGCCATAGGAAATTTTCTCCATAACAGAATTGGTGACCATACTAGGGAGGTTCCTTGTTTTTATTTGGGGTTGGGGGCACAATGTGCTTGATATTCTTGACTTGCTCTTTGTTTCTCCCTATTTCAGTGTCATATTTTATAGTATGTTCATCCATTAACACTCCCCTAGATTGGTTTGACTCTTGGCCCTCTTTTTACCACTACCTTCTTTGTATACGCAGGTTTTTGGCTAAAATTCATGTACATACGTGGATTTTTGGCCAAAAGTTGCGTATACATGCAAGTTTTTGGCCAAAATCTACGTATACATGCAGGTTTTTGGACAAAAGTCGCATACATACGCAACTGTTCTTTAAACAGACATGTACATCCTCCCTTTTGGTTGATTTTGATGTTGTGGGAAGTTGTTGGGTGGGTTCCGAGTGTGGTTGGGTCTTCCTGGACTCTTATGGTGTCTATTGACTACTTCTTTTGTGACCAGAGACCACTTTTTCATTGTTTTTTCTTTCAATTAGTTTTAGTCATTTATCATTTTGGTTTTCCATTAGTGCATTACTCTTTTTGTCTCGGTGTCTTGTTGGGCTTGTGTTTTATACTTGTTGCAGAGACTAGGAGCTTTAGATGACTTTTATTGCATTTTTCATTCTTTTATATTGAAAAATACAAAATAGTTGCATGCTTACTTGCATCTTAGATATGGATTTGAGGAGGTACTTGCATTGGATTTCTTGGATGAGAGTTGTATGTATGCTTTAATATAGGAAGGATTGCATTGGCATTCATAAAGGAATATATATTTATGCATCTCATGTCATGGCATACCCTTTTTTTCATTCTACAAGATTGTACTTGGCATTGCTTGTTAGGTGTGTCCTTTTGTTTCACTACTGAGTCATAACTTCATTAGTTGCATGACCATTACCCTTTGAGTAATTACAACCAATTAAAATCAACGCATAATAAAATGAATTACACTGTTTTCTTTTCTAGGGTGCATCAACAAGATTAGGTTTTAGGGTCTTGGAATAGTTCATTGTAAGTTAATTCTCCAAGACCACTAAACAAAACAATTTGGTGTTTGTCCAGGTGAGAGAGTGAAATCCTTGATATAATTAGTGTTTCTTAGGACGCTCATGTTACACAGGAGTTAAGCACAAGGAAGTTCCCACATTTGTGATTGGCATGACCCCTGGTCACTTTCTATGAGTACCAGAGATATTTCCAGGATTGTATTTGTATCTGGGGGCTCTTTCAATAGTTTCAAGATTTGCTACCCTACCCATATGGTCGATCTCGCCTGCAAATTTCCACCTGAGCATTGGTTTTATTGGGGTGACCTTAGTTTCCTTACCTAGGTATCATAGGGGGTACTTGCAGAGGTTATTCTGTAGGTGTCTCGGCCAGGTAGAGGTCGAATAGCAAAATCGCTTTACACATTGAAACTTAGGGCCACTATAATTGGTTACACACCTCCACTTGTAGTGTATGGGAGTTTCGAGCCTCTCCTAGACGAAACATACCTACTTCATTCAGGAGCTCACATATCCTCCATTTGGTTTGTTTGTATTTTGTCTATATATTTTCTTAGGAGTGTGCTCTTTGTGCACTATTTGGCCTTTGGGATCGTGGTTACTTGAGTATATTTATGCTCTCTTGAGTTTGGGTCCTTTTGTTTTCAGCATGCCTAGTATCCCATCACCCGTCCTTAGTCCTAGTACAGACCCTGGTGTCAGACTTAGGGGCATCATAGCACCTTACCGTGCTTGTAGATTTGGGAGTGGTCACATTCCCCCCTCTACTCCATTTGTGGAGGATGTTGAATCCCTTCTCTCGGTATTTACTTCAGTTTTCACCCTCACGGGGGTGGTAGTGGATGCGTGAACGTTGGGTCTACACCTTACTTTCCTTTTTATGTCCCATCGTTCACCGCGTTGTTTCCTTTGGGTGCAGTTGTCATGATTATTCCTCCCTATATCGTATAGTTTGGATTCTTTATTGACTATTTTGGGTTGTTTTGGACTAATATGGTTGTCATGTAGGGTCCAGTTTTTGTACACTCTCCAAGGTTTCGACCCGTTCGTGCCTATCACAAGTATTATGTATGAACTGGCATATAGGTTAGGATATCACATCCGCTTGCACTTATGCATTTTCTTATGACCGTTCCATCATAATCTTAGGTACAAACCCATTCCATGGTATCATGGAACTTTCATGATGTTGTTAGAAGTGATACTATGTGAATGGTAGAGCTTTCCTATACATGGTTGTCCTAGTTAGCTCCCTTTTTCATTTGGTACCCATGCTGGGAGTCCTCTCTTAGGTCTGGGAGTCCCTTTTAGTCTCGCCATGTCCTTGAGAAAGAGCTTCATACTCCTCCTGAACTTTATGCTGGCCATTTCCTCAGGACTCCCTTGTATATGTCAAGTTGTAATTTCATTATCATGAGTTTTTCTTGCCTTATTGAGCCTTATTCCATAGCTTGCTTGTACTTGAGTCTACATCCCTTTGTCCCTTGGAGCACTTTGTGTTCATCCCAAGCTTGCCTTTCTTTGTGAGCTTGCTATCAAGAGATGGAGGATTGAGGTGGTGGAGGACTCAGTTTCTCTAGTTCACGGACATGCCGACACAGGTTGTCTGTCAAAACCCCAAATTTTCACAAAAATTTAAAATTTTGAGATAACATAAAATGCTTACAGTTGCACTTAGATAACTGCTAGAAAATATTATAAGATATGAAAAAGACAAATAAAAGTAACCATTTAACTTTAACACATATAGATTAATACTGTTTTAATTTTTATATGTGATGTAAGTAATCTGCATTCGATTATTTAGCTCTATTGATAGTTTGAATGTCAAGTAGGTGAGGAGTCATTTTCTAGCTGGGGATTACTTAGCAATTTCTAACGTACTTGGATTTTTGTATCTTTACAGGCTTGACAGTAAAAGTTTATTAAGCTGTGTTGGGCTATAAGGTAGACCCGGGTTTTATACCTTTAACTTCGCACCAACAAAAGACCCACAGTGTTAGCCCTTTCGGCAACAACCTGCGAACAGGTTGCAGTCTCACCCGAAACAGCTATGGGATGCCGCAGAATCAGGTTTCTGCAAGCAGAAGAGGGAGATTACTGT
>LPNX011109474.1:3660-31496 GCA_001517045.1 Pseudotsuga menziesii
CTTCCAAGATTTCTGTTTCAGCGCGACATTGTTCTTGAAATCTTAAGCCTTATGTGGTAGTACCGTAGTTCTGGATAGTCTAAATTATTGTGGTCATAAGCCATGCATTTATAAAAGTGGTGTTTATTTTCATCTCTACCCGCAAATCCTTTCATCGCATTCCTTTCCTGGGCACATTTACTTGCCTCTTTTGACATCTTAGCTGATATTATTTTGTTTCAAATTGTCCTAGTAATGTTGAGACTCTCCAAAGACGGAAGTTTGCAGCAGGACAGAAGGGCATAGAGTTAGTCTGGTTAGAGAATCCTCTGGGTTAGTGCTTAAATCAATGCAGTAGGATGCTACAGCCATGGGTCACTCTCATGCTAAAGAAAGTCATATGCAACGATCCACGGGGGTCTTTTCTCGCTCGACTGTAAGCAAGCACCTCAGTCTTCTATGCTTATTTTAAGTACATGTATATATAAAATATTGTAATTTAGTTAGCAAGTAAGGATTTTGGATTCCACTTTGAATCGGATGAAACCATGGCATCTCCTGTTAGTGAATCTCAGAGAACGTTGCAACTTCTAGAAGAGCCCCCTGAAGAAAAACCCACATCATCCACTTCTGTTCAGACCTGTAAACATGGCGATAACCAGGAACCCAATAACAATGTAAATAATGACAATAAAAGTAGCAACAACGATTGTAATAATTGTAATAACAAGAAAGACCATGCTCAGCCCCTAGAGAATAGTAATCAGGGAGACCCCAGCAATGTGAAAACAGTGGAAGAGAAGCCAGCAGTAACACCCTCCTCCCCTGTTCAACCCCAGAGTAATCAGGAGGAACCCATCTGTAATTCGAGAGCGGTGGGATCTCCTTCTGAAGGAGAGCATGGTGCCCAGATGAATGGAAATCGTAGGACAGTGCAAGAGGGGTCCTACTCATCTCCCCCTCGTGCCCAACCCCAAGAGCAAGGTAATGCTGTTGGAAACCCCAAAGCAGTGCACGAGAGGCTCATGGCCTCCTCAACATCTTCTCAGGGCAATCACATTGTGATGGATCCCTCGGCATGCTTGCGCTGCCGATTCCCCATTCCTGCATACCCCACTGGAAGTGGGCTGGGATCATATGTCTCTTGTGTCGATCGGAAGGAGGACGTGGTACCTTTGCGGGGTTCGAACATCGGGCGAGAGAGTGGAAGTGGCACTCTGTTGTCACGGGAGCAATTGCGCATTGGTCAGGAAATTACTAGCAGGCAGCAGGAGCCTGTCAGCATCCCGAGAGCAGTATATGAGAGGATCATGTCAAGTCCTTTTCGCCAAGGTTTTGTTCAGCTCCCGGATTCTACTGGTAATCCAAGACAGCTGCAGGCACCAAGCGAGGCATCTCAACAATGGTTTTGAGCATAAAATAAATAAGAAACCTTCTCTTTGCTTTCGATTTTCATCTCTCACATGCATGGCATATCTTTCTGAAGAGGCAGAGGCGTGGGGCGAATCAGTGGACAGCCTGGCTGCGATTTCATGGAGAGAAACAGTCGCGCGGGGACCTTCGCGGGCGATGATGTCGGGGATTCCCAGCAGAACCACGCATTTGATGGCCAACGAGTCTGCAAACGCGAATCCAGAATTTTTCTGGCTCCGATGGTGTGGCAATGGATATAATTTTCATTTTTTTAATTTTAATATTATGACGTCAGGTGGACACATGTCAACCCAAATCCAGATAGCAAACTTCGAGGATGACATCATCCCTGCTTAACCAATAGCAACACAAATAAATACGATTTTAATAAATTTAAAAATTGATATTTTTCATGTTAAAAAGTCAAACTTTGGAATAGAGATTTTAATCCTTTAAACATGCACGGATATGCACCAGCTAATAGCAAACGTCAACGAGGTTTGAAATCGAACGCTTACAATACACCAGCGCGCAGGCAGGTATAATAAAGTTGGATCATCTTTAAATGTTAATTCAACTAACCTGTTGAATGTGTGTTTACCCTTGTTTCCTACATTAAAGGGTACATGTTTACCTATAATGTAACATTTTTATTTTTTTTCATTTGTTTTACCTATGTAAACAAGGTCGCTTAATTCTAGTGGTCCCATAATCGCTTTTGCCCTGGTACTAAGGTCGCTTAATTCTAGTGGTCCCATAATCGCAAAAGTTTATTTATTTTTATCATGGTATTAGAAAGGCATACCCATCAAGTATATAGCATTTTCATTTTTTGGGTGATTTTGTAAGGCATTGGCTCTATTTAATTAAAAAAAAAAGAGTACTAAACTCTTAAATTTGGTTATTATGGAATGCTTGTTTCATTATATTTTTTTGAATTTTTTTTTCACTATATAAAAATGATTTGCAAATAATGTTGTTGTTTAATCATGTTAATGTACCTATGATGGATTAAATATTGTTTTCATACCAGCCTAGATCCAAATCCGAGGCTCTATCAAGTGTCGAGAGGGATCAAATCTCGTGAGATGCAAACCTCTTCGTAGGTATTGCACTCAAGGAGGTTTGCACTTCAAGAGATTTGATCCCTCTCGGTGCTTGATAGAGCCTAGGATTTTTAAACATCTCTCAAAACAATGACTAAAATTGTGGCATAAGTCTTATCATCCTTTAATGCTCATGTCCAAATATCCAAATGTTTTTGAAAATCACCTCAAAAAAAAATAAAAAAAAATCAAATTAATATATATATATATATATATATATATATATATATTAATAAATTTAAGTATTTATATTTTACAATTTTAATTGAACTAAAATTATCTTTTTCATGATGAGGTTGTAACTGTACTTTAAATAATTATAAAATATATATACCAAATTGGTAATTGGAACATGGTTCACAAATACTTTGTAACACTTAAGTTCTGATATATTTGTATTTACTCAACAAAAATTAAATGGTTGTTAAGAAATAAATAAATTTTTATTAAAACAACAACAACAACAACAACAATAATAATAATAATAATTTGAAATCATTAACAATATACCCTACCTAACCACTATTTTTTCATTGATAATATTAATACATTAGATTAATTCTTTCATTTTCATCTGCATGTACTACAATACATTTCACTAAGTTGAACTGTGTAGATATATACCAGACAACTACGAATGAATATTTTTAACTCCGTGCAAACAAATTCAAACCATGGTTATGTCAATAATATATATATATATATATATATATATATATATCATACACCAACCTATGAATTTTAGTCCATAAAACAAGTTGAGACGATGGCACCAAAGGGAATATCAAAATCTACTTGACCTAAAATTGTTTATATTGTATCACCGAAAGAGATTATACAAACAAAAAGATTTGAAAATATTTAAGCAGACCTCAAGTTTTGCAACATGTCAGACAACATATCTGAGAATTTAGGTTTCGATTGCACATGACTATCAGGTAGTTATCGTTAGTCATCGCACAAAATAAAACAAAGGAAGCTTCAACAACAACCGACGCACATGCAGCTCAACACTACGCAATATAGTAGATTAGCCATGGATTGTAATTGTAAGTAGAGTTCCTCATTGTATTTTGAGAGCAACATACAAATCAACTAGCTCAACAATAAACTTTTTATAATTCATTCATGAGTTTGGCTTCTGCTGATCGAGAGCAAGAAGTGTTTATGAGGTGCAATTCCTTGATCTTGCAGTTACTGAATTTGTTAATGACAATACCTGTACATATTGTGTTGTTATTACCATTGCTATTTATACTCCTAATCCTTCCCTTTTCTAGATGGCGTTCACATAGAGAGTACCCTACAAGAGTTCACTGAGAACACCTCCACCCTCGCCCGTTCCTCCGCCTGCATTGAGACCCTTCTGCTTCGTTATTGCTATTATTATTGGAACGTTTATTAGTCATGCCATTGTCATCCACTCTTCTCCCATCTTCAAGCTGGATCTGCTGTTTGAGCTTTTTAGTGGTCTTTGTTTCATCATCTTTGTTTCTTTTCCCCTTGTGGCTATACACACCCAAATATTTATAGCCGACATTTACATGGGGAACATTACAACATCTCCCTCATAATCGGAAATCATAAGTAATTAGAAGTAAATATTTATAGCCGACATTTACATGAGGAACGTTACAACATCTCCCTCATAATCGAAAATCATAAGTAAATAGAAGTAAATGTTTATAGCCCACATTTACATGAGGAATGTTACAGCATCTCCCTCATAATAGGAAATAATATTTATAGCCGACATTTACATTTACATTTACATGAGGAACTTTACAACATCTTGCCCATAATATTTATAGCCGACATTTACATGAGGAACGTTATAGAATGTTACAAGATCTCCCCCATACTGGGTTGTAGAGCGCCTCTCGGCGTAATAACTTTACAACATCTCCCTCATAATTGGAAATCATAAGTAAACATAAGTAAATATTTATAGCCGACATTTACATGAGGAACGTTACAACATCTCCCTCATAATAGGAAATAATATTTATAGCCGACATTTACATTTACATGAGGAACGTTACAACATCTCCCTCATAATAGGAAATAATATTTATAGTCGACATTTACATTTACATGAGGAATGTTACAACATCTCCCTCATAATATTTATAGCTGACATTTACATGAGGAACGTTATGGAATGTTTAACGTTACAAGATCTCCTCCATACTGGGCTGTAGAGCGCCTCTCGGCGCAATGAAACATTTGTGGAGCTTTTCAATTGGAACAAGATAAGGCTACCAACATGTGGGTTGATCAATTGTGGGAACATGTAACTTGTACAATGTAAAATATGCCAAATTTGGCAATTGTAATGCCTTTCATATTCATTTTTTTTTGGAATTCAATTGTAATTCCTTTGTTTTGTTTGAAATACCGTCACTTATGATATTTTCCAAGTATATATTTTAGATTTTTAATTTTAACTTTAATAAGTGGTTATAATATAAGATCCTTTCTATTGGTCAACATGCACAACTACCTTGCAAATGTTGTGCTTCAATGTCTTATGTGCATAAGGCTGCTTGTAACTTAATACTAGAATCAAATTGTTGGGCACTCTATATGCAAGTTAATTAAAGCCAACATATAGAATGTTCAATATAAATTGTCAACCCAGGAAAGTCTTTTTGTTGCAAAGATAATTAACACTGTCTGTGCTTAAACACTAAGTAGCTGATGCTATTGAATAAACTATCCTACATGTCTATTCAGCCCAACTCTTCCCATAGTTAACTTAATCTAATTTACCTTCCTAAAAATGAAAAATCATGAGTACCTTCTTACAACCTTGATCTAGAAATAAAAGATTCAGAAAATAAACATCTATATTTACTTTTGCAGAAAGTTAAATCCTAATTTACCAGGCCATTTGAAGATCTATTATAACTATCTCGATCCAACTTGATCTAAGAATTTGAAATGCAAAAATTGAACTCAACAATTATAACTATAAATGGACTGAATTAGCAAAACTCAAGAAAGACAACAATTGAAAGAAACTGGGGATGAGCTTGGTTGTTACATCTACCACACAAGTGTATAAGGAAAATTAGTCTACATAGTCGACTGTCACACCACTCTGCTGCAGCTTACAGGTAATGCGATTATTGATCGATTAAGGAAACACACAATGAATCATTACTGTTGTAGCTGTTATCAAAGAATACATATACTGTAACATCCACACCACATGAAAAAAAAGATAAATACCTAATTAACTCGGAAATATCTATAGGAAGGTGGGCCCAACCTTCGAACAGAGACGTCGAAGACTAGCACAAGTTAAAACACAGAAATAAAAAGAATCCTTCTCCTTGTATTAGATGGTGGAATGAAAGTATAGTCTCTGTCACAGCTTATACAATAAGATCAATTATTTTCCAACCCTTAGCTCTGGATACTCCCTAATATTTATACATCAATCTTCATAACCTCTACCCGTTAATATCGGACAGCCATGAAGATCTACGATCTTTAGGCTACCCTATTACAATGCACTGTTACAGCTATGGGAGAAACAAAAGAAAGGAATATAGGAAGTCTGTTGCATGAGTTAATAATGAAATAACATAACCCAATCAAGAATTACTCTGTCGGTTGCAACTACCTTGAATAATAGCGTGTTGCTGAGGTCGAGTCTGTTGCAGCCTTGGCTGTTGCAGCTTGCGTAGAATGAGGATCTTTGACTGGGTTTCACCTGTAAAGATGGAGTCCATGGGCACAACTGGTAATAGATGTTCATCTCTTCTAGAAACCGCTTGACCTAATGCACCTGTATCCTTCACGTTTTAAACAATCTTCATAAAATACACTTATTAGCATAATTCAAGAGGCAAAGCCCTGTTTATTACAATCATAAGCATTAATGAGATAAAACAATAAGTAATCATACCTATGAGGAATCAGGTCTCCAATGAAGGAAAAACATCTGTTAGGTGCATAAAAATAGGGTAAGATAAGGCAAAAAGAGTATAGTAAGTGTGGTAAAAAAGGGGTCATTTCTGGGCCCAATACAAATCATGCACATACCTATGATTTTTGTCTTTCTATTATGCTTGCTTATCTTGGTAGTTGTTTATTATTTTTAAATGACATCAAGGTTTTCAGATTTTTTAATGTTCCTATTGGTAGGTGTAAGGAATGATTGGTGTTTTTATGTGAGATTCAACATCATGTTCAAAGGGTTAGCCAAAGTGAATAACCATTTTCACCATTACAAATACTCTCTCGTATACCCAAAATGAGTTGAAGTCTTGAATATGGAAGGAAATAAGACACTAATGAGTTCATGAGGTAGTTTATGTGAAAGTTTGTCAATTCCTTTTATTTTGGTTTAAAATGAATTGTAATTCATTCTTGCAAGAATAATCCTTTATCTCTTTCAGGGGGTATTATGTGTGAGTTCCTTTTGCATTTAATTGGTTGTTTGAGCTTCTTGTAAGGTTACAATTGGTTCAATGCAATCTATCTATCTTGATGAAGTTGGAGGAGCGAATGAAGTAGATCTTGATACCCATGATACTACACATATATATCATATAGATATTGTCACATGCCCCAATTTTGCAAAAATTATTTTATATTATTTGAGGAACAATATGTTAAATTTTATGTTAAGTTGTAATTGATGACCCAGTGGGGTCAAGGATATTTAATGTAAATTTTGAATATTTTATTTATAAATAAATAAAGGAGGAGACAACAGCTTAGGGGAGATGTTAAAAGAGTGTTTACTGGTCAAATTGGTGGAGGAGACTAGGTGAAGAGCAAACCGACATGTGGCAGCATCCTCAAACCACTTCCAACTGTTGCAGGTGGAAACCTCCCTACATTTGTGGTCATGATTCCCCAAGAAAGTGGAATCAGAGCAGGTGGCTCAATTAATGAAAACTGACCAAAAAGACCTAGGCAATCTTTATAAAAATTTCCATTGAAGAGAGCTGAGGTGACTCATTCTAGAGAAGTGATCATTCAGGGTGAATGAATGTACTTCAGAGAAATTCAATGGAAGGGAAATTGGAAAGTGTTTGAGGGGATAACTGCTGATTGATCTACTTGCAGTTTTTAATCTGAAGATCATACTGCTGAGAGCAGAGTGTTTTACTGAGGTATTGAACTAGTCAGTTGACAGAGGGTTCTATTGTTTGCATTCTCCACCAGTTCTCAGCCAAGAAGACCAGAAACAGACTCGGGGGTCCTGAGAAAGCGTTGTTTGAGTGCTCTCCAGGAGTTTGGTAGGAAGGAATGGCCTCCTAAAGCTATTGTCATCTTGTCCTCAACAGGTTCTATGCTATTTATTTTACTGTCTTAGTTAAATAAATCTTAGTTTAGATGTTACATGAGTGCAATTAGTTCTGAGGTGGTAAATGGTTGAGTTAGTATTCTTATTAGAATGTTAATAGAAATGAAATGATTTAGGAAAATAATGAAATAGAAAGGATTTAAATTCTAAGCTGTGTTTTTCCACACCTGGTTACAAGTCATACTGTAGCACAGTTAGTTTGTTTAAGGTAAAGGAAATAATCCTTGTAATGGAATGAGAATAGTAAATGTGAAATTCTGCATCTGTATGTAAATGAAAATAGAATTTATTTCAATGTTTACAATACAATTATAAGCAGTGTTATAGGGTATTCTTATTACTGTTTAATTTAGACTATTTAGATGAAAATATAGGTGAAAGAAATAGTAATATACTTTAGTACCACAGTATTAGTATATTGTTTAGAAATATATGTTTACAGAAAATAATAACTATTATTCCAGAAATTATGTTTACTAGTTGATAACTAAATAGTTCTGGAAGATATTAACTTAATCTTAAACTATTATTATTAAAAACCAAATTAGGGTTTCTCTTATAAACCCTTATTTATGTAAAATAAACAGAGTTCAGGGTTAATAATCTTTTATCTACAGAGCTCTAAATAATTCTAAATTATAAAGAAAATAAATGTATTTATAAGTAATAAATGAAATAACTAAGACTTATATACATCCATGCTTTAAAAAAAATAATAAAAACTAGACAGGTTATTACCTGTGAAAAGGTAAGGGTCGAAACCCTTTCAAAATAACTATTCCAGTGAAAGTTAATCTACATCCAGTTATATTACTAATTGAGATTTAAGATAATAAGAAAACTTTAACTAAGCATTAGACTGATTTTAGTCTTATTTTTAAGACTTTACAATATATTTATAAACCTACTTAATTGAAATACTTCATTAACAAATTAATGAAACAACATTGTACTTGTAATAGCGAAAAGAAAACAGGAAACAATGCTCAAATAATAATTTATTTACGAATACAATTACATAAGGGTTTCATTACCATTAAACCCTAACCATTATATTCCGGATTGGTAATATAAAACTTATAAATTTACATTATGACTGTTCCACAGTCTTCATATTAACACTAATTAATTATAAAATATATCTTTAACAGTAGATTTACTTCATGGACAGTCGAAGAAGAAGAATCTATCTTATAGTATTATCATTTAAAAATAAAACAGAGTAATCGAAATAGGAGTCATTTTAAAACCATGAGTATAGGAAAACCCTTATATCTCAAAAATCAGAGTATGATATTATCTAGCCATAAGGCTATATTCATTTTTACAAACCAAGAAAAACTACATACAAGTCACGGCTAAAAGAGCCGGAGCTACCCAACATCACGCAAGGGTTTTAACAACAAAACTAAGTAATAACATAAACTAAGCATCTAAACATTGGAGGAACCGAAGCCATGCTTCTTTTCAAACTGTAACTCCTTTCCAATAACCTTTGCAAGCAAGGAGAAGCCATGACAAATTGGGGCTTAACCGTTATGGCCATGGAGATAACCAGTGCTGGGGAGGTTTCTTTCAAGCTCGAAGCCGTAACTGTAACCTACAAAAGAAGACCAAAAGCTTGAGTTAGATGTTGTATTCCTTATACACGGGGACTTCACTTAGTGAACATCTCACATATCACGTGCGATTGAGGGATATTAAAGAATACCCTTAATTTCCAGAGATATTGACCCAAACTCTTTTTGTTGAAACCCCCTACCAATACTTAAAACCTCCTCCCCACCCCTTTTTATACCTCAATCCTTATAAACCACCCTACCCACCCCCACCTTAAACCCCTTAACCCCCCCAACACCTGAAATATATTGGTTCAATTTTTAATAATTTTAAAACCCACAATATGAACTAACATGATAGGATATTGGTCAACAAGTGAAGCCCCCGTGTCCTTATACTAAAGCTGTAACTGAAAATTAATAATAATAGCAGGGTAAAAACTTTTACCTGTAAGTATGAAGTCTGGAGCCGAGGAGAAGACTGAACCAACTTGAGAAACTACACCTTGAAGAAAACGAAACCCTCATGCTAACCTGTGACAGAGGCAGTGAGGTTCACATTCCAGACTCTCATTGAGGATGTAGGAAGTCATGAGCAAAGGCAAGGGAACTCCATGGACAAAACTTGAAACTACTGACAGAGTAAAACCCACTCTCACGGCGTTACAGTACTCTAAAAAAGAAACCAAGAAACAAACTATGAATTCCTTAACTCTTGCTTAAACATTATAGCACTACACTACACCCCAAGCAGAGCTGTCAAATGTGAACCAGCGAGCCTCTCATGGCCGTGAAGAATCCCAACAGCGCAGAGCCAAACCCTTGAAGAATAATGAAGAGGATAGGGTTTCCATGCGAGTTTTTAAATTGACCAGTGCATGGTGGAGACTCATCTACGTGCCCATAGATATTTTTTAATCAAAAGTGGGTCAATCCATATAGTTAACCTGCACTGTCGGGTGAGCACAAATTATTTACCAATCATTTATATTATAACTAATGATAATGTTTTGGTTTCGTATCTTTGTCATGGAGGATAACATTGCAATCAGCCTTTCGGTGAAATCATATATTCAATACAGCAAATAGTATGGTTTTATAATAAATCATTTCTTATCATTGCTTTTAGATAACACTATAATCATTCAATGGTGAAAGCGTAAGTGTACATTGTTATCATTTGCATTTGATAACATTAAGATCTATCTTTTGTAAAAGTATATATATGGAGATCAATATTGGAGTTATGCCTTTGACCTTTAGTCAATAGCACTCCTAATGAATCTTCATACAAACCTTGTATTAAAAGCATAATGATATGTATAGAGTTAGTGTTATGTAAAATCAAAACTGGTAAGGTCATTATATTTAGTTCAACTTTATATAAGTAAATGTTAGGTAGTATTTCTAACCTAGCATAACTCTTACAAATGCTTAAAGTCGACAGTATTATGGTTGGAAGACTTCTTGGAAGTTAGTGTTCTTTTGGTTTCCATAAAGAACCAAACTCTTAATAAATCAATCCAATATATTTAGACTACACTTAGTAATTACAAGGTAGTAAGGCTATCTAGGGTTAAAGGTAAAATCACTTAGTAATTTTATTAAGTGATATGGTAATGTAAATTTTACTACAATACTTGTGACATGGTGAAACTTAGGAAATCAAAATTATAGCTTGAGGACTAGGAGTGCAAGTAGACAATTATCACTGTTTTTAAATAAACAGGTTGATAATCTTCTCTACTAGAGCTGAATTAAAAGTAGACCTATGTGATCAATTGTAAACTTATTTTTTGAAGGTCTTATAATTTATACTCAATCTTATAAAGCAGCACATTGAACATTAGACATAGCAATAGCAGTAAGTTCTTGCTTCAGTCAAAGTGTTTCTATACTAAATCATGAGCCCTATGCTCATCAATAAAACTTGTGAGTAACTGGGCATATAATATCAAAAAAAGAAAACTTAAGTAGAACTCATGCTAGTAAAAGACACTAGTATATTACGGACAATGGTCTTTACAACTAACTTAATATACTGTCATAGATTCAAAAACAACAAAAGAAGTACTTTACCTCATCGTAGCATTGCTTTCTATTAATCAAATTATGCTCTAGCATTTTTATTATGTTAAAGAAGTAATTCTTGATTTAACGCAAAAACAAACTACTACTGGTTCAAAAATTTACCTGCTGAACCTGTAAGAATCAGAAATCCAGTTGAGTTAGCAATTGCTAAGTAAGCCCCAATTTAGAACATAGCTTCTCACCTACTTGACAAAAGCAAATCATCAGTACAGCTAGGAGTAACTGAAGGCAGGTCATTTACATGAAATATCAAAATTAAATGGTATTAGTTTTTATTTGTTGAAGTTAATCACTACATATTGTAACTATTTCATTTTTCTGCTAGCCACTAGTAGTTATTAAACTGCGACTTTAGACATTTTATGTTACATTAAAAATTTTAAATTTTTGTGAAAATTCGGGGTTATGACAGATATGATGATAACTTGTTAAGGTTTGTAAGAGTTTGTGATATGTTTTATGTTACAGTTAGAATCGCAGTGTGTTAATGTTTGTAAGAATGTGTGATAGTTTTTTAATGTGAACTTTGATTCTCTTTAAGGGTGTTAGCTCAATGGAAGAGCACATACCTTACATGAAGGAGGTTGGTGGTTCTATTCCTGTTGGCAGACAATTTTGGGATACATTAGTTGTGCAACATCGCGGATGCTATACAAGGTCAAAGACACCACGCAAGTGAAAGATGTCCGGCAAGATGTAAATGGAATATTTTATGTATTTTTGTGTCATCTTTTGTAGTTTTGGACCACATTGTGTGGATGCTGGTCATTGTTTTGTAGAATCAGTTAAGAGTTAGTTAGAAAGTTAGTTAAGTGGACCATGAATGTAAAGGAACAAGCCTATAAGTAGAAGTACTAGAGTTGCAAATGTTAGACACCAATCTTTTGACTATGAGAAGAGGATCGTGAAAGCTAAGTTGTTATATTTGTGCATGAATTGAGATCTGTCGATCTATGTATTGAAGAACTGTTTTGAGAATCTGTGGTTTTTGAGTGGAAGTAATATGACATGATGGAAGTTGAGATGAATCATTGTGTCCTTTTCCGTTTTCCTATTTTACTGTCTTCTGCAATTCTATTATGAGTACAATGCATATCTGCAACATGGATCTATAAATGATGCAATGTTTCCTTTTGTTTGATCATGTTATTTTGTTAGATATATTTGCGCATAAATATGTTAGTTGTAGTTCTGATACAATGATGTGATCCGTTGAATGACGACATGGTTCTGTAAAAGCATAATTTGAATGTCTAGATCTGTTAATGTTGTGCTAAATTGATAAGTTGATGCACATTGTCCTCTCTTATGCTATGGAAACTTGGTGTCGTCAGCTCTCCCTCGAACATATCGGGTGATACTTCATTCGCTCTACGGGTGTCATTAGATGGGGTAAAACCTATCTTGGCTGGTGCTTAGGGAGATCATGGTGGTTTGGGTGTCGATTGAGTAGGAACCCCTGTCGAATAGTTTTTTTGACTTGTTTTGTGTCAAAAAATGGTTCCATTGTTGGGACCTTGTTGTGACTGAAGGGAGGATATGTTGTGGCATCCGGCGAGACTAGAAATTCAAGATTGGTTCGACCAGAAGCTGCGAGAATTTGATGAGAAAGAAAATAATAACTCTGGACTGACGATGAATAAGTGACTAGTACGGTACATACATGAAAGTCCACATGAGTATTTTTTCTTTGAATTTCCCATTATACTGTACAAGTGGTTGGCATGATTTACCTATCGCAAGACAAATTTTTAAGGAGGTGAGCCAAAGTCCTGGAACCCTGAATTGATCCAAGAGTTGTAGGAGACCGAAAACAAAGAATCGCGAGCTATTGAAGTCTTGATGGACAATATCTTGGAATTCTATATCATCGAGTTTGTAGTTGATACTACTAAGTCCTAGAGCGAAGCAGAAAGGGAATTTTTCAATGAACCAAGAGGTAGGTTATTATTGTATTTGCAATTGTCAATTAATATGATTGTCTATGAAAAAGGCATATTGAAGATGCACCTAGAGTATTACAACTCTAGTGTGTGGGGGCTATGGATATCATGAAGAAAGGGGGGAGATGAAATGGAATGATACGGGGTAGATGGGTGCAAGTTACAACGAGACCGTGAGGAAAGCTGAGGAAGAGAGTAGTATTACGAGAGGAGGAGAAATGTTTTGAAAAGATAAGAGGTGGATGATAGGGGAAGGTCCTTGTAATGTCCCTTTTAAATAAATTTTATTAAAATGACCAATTTTTCACTTTTTCCCCTATTTCGACCTTTGACTAGTTTTGATGTCTAGGTCTCCAAATTGAACCAAATGCTCCCAAATATTCTGAGAAGGTATATGAATGATATTAAGACTTGAATATGATGTTAAAGGATGATTTATGACCCTCCAAATATTCCTGCAAACTTCTTTAATATTTTGGCCAAGGTAGGAGTTTTCACTAGCAAATTGGGGTTCTAATTCCCCCAGGGTAAATGCTAAAAATGACTTTCCAAATGCTCCCAAACCCACTCAAATTTCTTAACAGAGGAAGAGGATGTTTAAGGGAAATTATTAAGGTCTCATGTGCATAATTATTCAGTTTATAAATGCTGTTATATCCCTCTCCCTAACAACTACAAAATCACTAGTTCGACCCTTGGGGAAATGGCACCAAATCTTCTCCAAATGCAAATAAACTGAGTAAGATGACTTCAAATGCTTAAGTTATGGATATGAAAATTTTAATACTCATTAATGGTAGTCCATTCATAATAAATATATGATAGAAACATTATTTCATTCGAAATCATCAGCATTACAATGGCATACATCAATGAGGTGGGGAAATGGTCATTGTTTTCTCATTAATAATAAATTTTACATAAAACCATTTGGTATTTCAACCTGATACTTTCTGAATATAAAGAACATATTATATTAAGTTTATTATAATCATAAATGGACCATGATAATCTCCCCCAAAGAGTACAATATCTCACCCAAAGCGCAATCCCTCCATGAGCAAGAATATGCAATAAAGACTAGAAATGGTTGAGAGAATGTGTTGCACTAGAAGAAACCAAGAACTGCAATATAAATTACACCTACAAATACAAACTCCATTAAATCTCTATGAAATACCTGAATTTCCTCTCCAAACACCAACGTGGATGGGAATCTGTCACCCTCGAAATTGGCTAAGGAAAGAAACTAGTCATCCACTAGCTCTCTCTCTTCACAAATGAAAATTTCTCAAATGATAAAAATCCCTTATCTTGATTGATCCTTGTATTTTATAAACATACTTAGCCTTCTAAGGTTACCAATCCATAAAAATAAATCATGCCAATTCGAATTAGGGTGTGTGCTCAAGATTTTCCATGTGTCCTCCATTCCCTAGCCTTCCATCTTCCCCCAATTTGAGTAGGGACCCATTGAGCTTCCCCAACTTACATGAGTTCCTTCTTGAATGCTTTATTTAGTCCTAACATGTCATAATGGTCATATTTCAGCCTTCAGGTCTGCAATATGTCATAAATGTCATAGCATCTTCATCATTGGTGTCATAGATGTCATAGATGTTAGGGAATCTAGACCAAGTGTCCAAGAAGCTCCCATTTGACTCTTCCTCTCCCATGTAAGTCACATTTTCTTCCAAATTCGACTTATGATGCATATGGTCCAAGTGTGTCATCCTTATAACTCATACAAGAACATTAGACTTCCCATGGATTCGAAACTTCAATAGGAGGATGCCATGTGGCACATAAATTCTAGTGTGTGTGGGCCCCATAATCTCCATGTGTCTCCATGATCCATTACCACTTCAGTTTTATCTTGTATTTATTTAATTAGCTCCATTATTAAATAATTATTCCATTATAATGTCTGAACATCATTTCTTAGCTCCCTTATTAAAATTCCAAATGTATCCATCCAACCTAGGGAACTAGTAGGATTGTGGAATTGTCCCGCTATGCAGTTATTTGAATGGGGACATTACAGTCCTCCCCACCCAAGATTTCTTGTCCTCAAGCAATTTGAGATTTGGATGCTACAAAATCTTCTCCTCTTCTAGTGTGGTATCTTCACTTGGTACATTCGTCCATTGTTCTAAGTATTCTTTGATAATTCTTCTTCTCAATCTCCTTTCCCTTGTCTTCAAAATATTTTCCGGAACAAGTGTGAGATGACCTTCATCATCCAAAGGAGTAAGTATTTATGAAGTGACAATTTTCTGACAAATATATTTCTCGAGACAAGAAACATGAAATACATTATGGATTTTACTCCCTTCTGAAAGTTCTAATTCATAAGCTACCTCCCCAATATTCAAAACTACCTTGTATGGGCCATAGTATCTTGGTTTTATCGTTTCTGCTCCATTATTTTTGAGAGATTTTTGTTTATATAGATGCAACCTCAACGATACTAAATCATTAATCTGAAAGGTCCTCTCTTCTCTATGTATATAAGGTGGTATTTGAATGGGTGAAGTACCATCCTCCAAAACAATGTTGTGATCAACCCCCCTATCAGGTGGTCTACCATGTGGAAGATCTCTAAAATGTTTTTCATACTTTTGCAATAGTTTCTCTATCTCCTTTGGGTGTTCAACAACCTTTATGTTTGTATTGAGAGATGTGATATGAAATTTAGCAGCCCATTCTGTGTCCCCATGCCTCAATATAGATGTCATACTATTGCAAGTCACTACTTGATTTGGGTAAGTGTGTTTCCCTCTCACAACCCTTAGTACACCTTTCGAATCTTGAAATTTCATCTCAGGAATTTGATAATTTACTGTATGCTCCCCTATATAATACAACCATTGCACTCCCAAAACCACACTAGTATCAGCAACATCAACCACATAAAAACTATCAACAAAAGTATAGCTACCTATGGTGACTTGTAGCTTTGGAACCCATGTTTTTCACTGCATTGTGTTGTGATCGGGAATGACAACTGTGAAGCCATCGAATGGTTCAATAGGTATATTCCTTTTCTAAACCATATCTGCATCAATGAATTTATGTGTGGCTCCTTCATCTACCAAAACGAAAGCTCTTTTTCCTAGTACCACACCCTTGCATCGAATAGTGTGATAGCGAGGAACTGCTGAAAGTACTGCCATTCTTGATTTATCTGGTGAAGGATGATTTTCTTCTTGTCTTTCTTCTTCAACTGTGGTCTCATATGCCTCCTATTGATCTGAAATGTGTCCTTCTTCATACATACCCCATTCATACTCATCATCATCAGAAAATACTTCTATGTATTGAGCTTTTCCCTTAGTACATTTAGCTTTTCCCTTAGTACATTTATGCCTCAGTGTCCATGGTTGAAAGCATGTGAAGCACAATTTTTTTCTTTGAAGTTAATCCCTGTTTAGTCCTTATTTATGCTTCTTTTCAAATGAATCACTTCGCCAAGGCTTCTTATCAAGTGCATCTCTTTCTAAGGTTTCTCTTCAAATATGAAGTTAGGTTTGGGAGGAAATATTGTTCTAGGAGGCACATTTTGGAGATCTATAGTCAAGCTCATTGCATCTTTTAATGTAGTGGGATTGTGGGATTTGAACAAACATTTTAAGAGTTCATCCAAAACTTTAGTGAAAATAAATACTAACCTTTCCATAGACACATCAGCCACCTTGACTGATACTTTTTGAAATGCCATCATATAATCAGTAGGGGTTCCGACTTGCTTCAATTGGGCTAGCTCTTTGAAAGACAATTCTGGACATTTTTGCTCAAATGTCTCTAGTACCCTGTTAAAAAATTATCCATATGTTTTAAATTGATCATGAACCAAAGTGTTCAGACCATGGAACCACCATTCATTGGCATCTCCTTCCAAGTGCAAAATTGCCATTTTTAAGGCATCTTCTTCCACCATCGGATTCAACTATCTAATTTTTGCACCCAAGTGTTAGCAGAACTTTGAGAGGAACCATCAAAAGTAGGGAGTGGCACTTTACCAAGGGCACAATTTAATTCTTTGTTTTGGTATAGATACCTATTATCTTCCTTCTTTTTGAGTTTGTTTGCAACAATAAAGTACTAATCAAATGGTAGACTTTTCTTACAATCTTCATCCAATTTACCCCATTCTTTCGTCATTGTATCAAGTTCAAATTAAATGTTAGGATCTTCTTTGGGTATAAGAAATTTAGGTGCAATAGGCCTTGATGTGATTTGAAATTCATTGGGTCTATTATGGGGTCCTGTGCTTGAGAAAATATGCCCACCCATTGTCTTCTTTTCTTCTGATTGTGAACTATTGCTACTTCCTATTACTCGTTTGCTTCCAAATTGGATAGCCATCAATTCAAATCCTTTCATAAGCTGCTGGGTCATGTTATTTTTTATGTCATAAAAGAGAGGTTTCGTGAGTTTAATATATCCCTCTTTATCATCAGAGAGTCCCTTCCCCTTGTTATCCATAGTTTCAGTAGAATGTACCTCTTCTTCTTCTACTTCTTCTTCTTCAACAAAAACACCTTCAAATTCAGGTTCGAAGGGTGGCAGAATATTTATTTGAATAATTTTTAATACCATAAGGTTCAAATACCATGCTATGATACCACTTGTAATATCCCTTTTTAAGAAATTTTATTAAAATGACCATTTTTTTACTTTTTTCCCTATTTCGACCTTTGACTAGTTTTGATGTCTAGGTCTCCAAATTGACCCAAATGCTCCAAAATATTCTGAGAAGGTATATGAATTATATTAAGAGCTGAATATGATGTTTAGGGATGATTTATTACCATCCAAATATTCCTGCAAACTTGTTTAATATTCTGGCCAAGCCTTGGGATTTTTCACTAGCAAATTGGGGTTCCAATTCCCACAGGGTAAATGCTGAAAATGGCTTTCCAAATGCTCCAAAACCCACTCGAATTTATGAAAAGAGGTAGAGGATGTTTAAGGTAAATTATTTAGGTCTCATGTGCATCATTGTTCCATTTACAAATGCTGTTATAACCCTCTCCCAAACAGCTACAAAATCACTAGTTCGACCCTTTGGGAAATGGCACCAAATCTTTTCCAAATGCAAATAAACTGAGTAAGATGACTTCAATTGCTTTAGTGATGGATATTAAACTTGTAATACTAATAAATAGTAGTACATTAATCACAAATATATTATATAAAAATTCTTTCATTCAAAACCATCAACATTACAATGGAATACATCAATATAGTGGGGAAATGGTCATTGTTTGCTCATTAATAATCACTTTTACATACAACCATTTGGTATTTATACCTAAGAATTTATGAAGATAAAGAAAATAATATATTAATATTATTACAATAAGAAAAAGGACCATGAGAATCTCTCCCAAAGAGTACAATATCTCACCCAAAGCGCAATCCCTCCACGAGCAAGAATATGCAATAAAGACTGGAAATGGTTGAGAGAATGTGCTACACTAGAAGAAACCAAGAGATTCCATGTATATTACACCTAAAAATACAAAATACATTAAATATCCATGAAATACCTGAATGGCCTCTCCAAACACCAACTTGGATGGGAATCGTTCACCCTCAACATTGGCTAAGGTAGGAAACTAGTCATCCACTAGCTCTCTCTCTTCACAAATGAAAATTTCTCAAATGATCAAAATCCATTCTCTTGGTTGATCCCTGTATTTTATAAACATCCTTAGAATTATAAGGTTACCAATCCATCCACAAACTCAAGCCAATTCTAATTAGGGTGTGTGCTCAATATTTTACATGTGTCCTCCCTTCCCTAGCCTTCCATTTTCCCCCAATTCGAGTAGGGACCCATTGAGCTTCCCCAACTCACATGAGCACCTTATTGGATGCTATATTTAGGAATGACATGTCATAATGGTCATGTCAGCATTCAGGTCTGCAATATGTCATAAATGTCACATCTCTTCACCATTGGTGTCATAGATGTCATAGATGTTAGGGAATCTAGCCCAAGTGTCCAAGAAGCTCCCATTTGACTCTTCCTCTCCCATGTAAGTTACATTTCCTTCCAAATTTGACCTATGCTGCATATGGGTCAAGTGTATTAGCCTTATAACTCATCCAAGAACATTAGTATTCCCATGGATTTGAAATTGCAAGAGGAGGATGCCACGTGGCACAAAAATTCTATCTTGTGTGGGCCCCATAATCTTCATGTGTCTCCATGCTCCATTGCCACTTAAATTTTCTCTTGTATCTATTTAATTAGCTCCATTATTAAATATTTATTCCATTCTAATGTCTGAACATCATTTATTAGCTGCCTTATTAAAATTTCAAATGTATCCATCCAACCTAGGGAACTAGTAGGATTGATGGAATTTTCCTGCTATGCAATTATTTGAATGGGGGCATTACAGTTCTGATATGATCAAAATGAAAGACCGTGAAGGAATACCACACAGGAAAAAGAGACCCTACAGTGATGATGCCAGATGACCAGGCTACACCTGAGGTAGATGTAATATCAACCCCTAGCAGCAACGTACCCACACCTCCGTGCACTACATCACAATCAGGAAGAAACACAAGTTCAACACCGAATTTTCCAATGTGTTAGCAACACTCTAATAGTAGCATATAAACGACAGTAGGAAGAAGGCCCAAGATGGCAAGAGACGAGGAAACGTTACCTTTATTTAATGAGAATGGGACCAAGGATCCCGAGTAGTACTGGTTCCTATGTGAGGTAGTATGGACTGTCAGCCAAACTATAGATGATAATGTCAAGAAGGGCCAATTGGAGACAAATATTCAGGGTCGTGCACTGGGTGAGAATATGAAATTTTTACAAGTTCCTATGGGAACTCCCACGAAGAAATTCACCGAGTTCAAGAAAGGACTAATTGAAGAATTCATAAAGCCAAATTTTGAAGTGCAATACATTACAGAGTTGAAAGAAATTAAGCAGTATCCAAATGAGACTGTTTGGGATTTTGATCATAGATTCAAGACACTAATGGAAAGAGTCAGTTTTGAGATGAGTGACACCCAGCATAAAGAATGGTTTATTGCAGTGTTGCTAACTCATATTAGAATACCACTGATGCAGCAAAATATCATGACACAGAGTGAGGCTCTGGAGATCACAATGGTTTTGGAAGCTTCACCCGTTGGAGAAAATGTGGCCTTTATGAACCAGATTCAGACGCAGCTAGTGAATTTGACACTTCAGTTGCAAGATATTAAGAAAGGAAAAGAGCATCGTGAAGAGCTGTGGTGTACTTGATGTCGCGTAGACGAACATACTAAGGATACTTGCCCAGATTTCTGAAACTACTTGTTATTAGGAGCACCGAACCCATTGAGTTACGACAGTGTACCATGGTGCCGTATTTTCCAAGTGTATGGGCATCGACATGAGGAATGTGGGTACATGCAGAATATGGTAATGAAGCCGATGAAATTATACTGCATGTTTTGCTGATATATTGGAAACAAAGATAAGGATTTCCACGCATATGATTTGCTCTAGGAAAGAACACATGATTCGTACTACGTGAAGGGAGAGGTATAGCAACTGCAGCGACATCCACAGGTGGTACAACTGCCACCTAAACCATAATTTGTGCTGCAACCAAAGATGAAGATTGTAGCACAACAACCGTAACAAAAGTTAGTACCACAACCACAGTATAATCATATGTAGATGGCTCCACAACAACCACAATATCTTTAGCCAACGCATTATGTTCAACAACAGCTGAATCCTTTGCAACAACAATTTAATCAACTATAGTATTAGCAACAAGGAGTATTTCCAAGAGGATTCCGAGGAGGATGAGGTAGAGGCTTTGGTGGAGGAGGAGGATGAGGTCATGAACCAATGTAATGCTATAATTGTGGTGTATTGGGGCACTATCAGATAGATTGCCCACAATTGCAAGTGCAATAGTCATGTACATATTGTACTACTATTGATCTCACTGTTGAGAACTGTCCAAAATCGATTGCAAGGTGGCAGGCAAGAAATGTTCCCCAGTTGCAGAATCAGAACCAATTACAGAATTAGAACCAGTTGCAGAACCAAAATCAAGTGCAGAACCATAACTAGTTGTAGAATCAAAATCCAAACCAAATTCTAGTTCATAATCAAATTCCAATTAAGAACCAAATTCCAATTCAGAACCAGAATGCAAAGCAGAATGGGAATCAACTGGTGAATCCACCGCTGAACCATAATCAAGGACCGACGGTTGCGATGATATCGAAGGAGCCCAGAACGTAGGATGTTGATGTCATTGTCATCACTCACGAAGGTACGACAATTGGAGAAGATATTCCACATCCACAAATTCGGCTGGCTGGGAAGAAGAAGGTGCAGTTCGACATCAATGCTGAGAAATACACAATTTTTGAAGCACGTGATGTGATCGAAAGGAATCTTGGTAAGTTGTCTATTTATGAAATGCCAACTTATTTTGATTCAACTTTGGAGGTAGGACCATCGCGACAGCGTGATACCTTGCAAAACTTATTTGAAAGTTGCTTGTCATTGGCAAGAGATCCCAATGTTATTTCCAATATTGAGAATTTGTTGCATCGATTGACTAAGGGGTGGAAGGAATTTGTGGTGAATTATTTACATATGAAGAAGATAAGAAAAGAGATGCGCATGAGAAATTAGCATTCAGATTGGGGACTATGAGTTCGATTTAGTTATTCTGAATCTAGGCTTAGATGTTAATATTTTGACAAGAAAAACATAGCAGAAGATTGGGATCCCAACACTGAGCTAGACCCCTGCGTAATTGTCACTAGCTAACCAGGCCAGAGTAACGCCAATCGAGTGAGTTTCGTACCTTACCGTGGAAGTTTATGGCATGAAGGTTTATGCCGATTTTGATTTCATTGAAGTTGTTGATGGTGGAGGCTCCTATCCTGCATTGGTGGGGATTGGATGGGCCAACGACAGCATGGAAGTAATCAATTTTAAAAAGTGCGTAATGACCTTTGAGAATTAAGACATCAGAGTCATCGCTCTGATGGATCCAAATGAAGGGAGAAGGTATATTGAGCTAGTAAAGGACGAGGCTGTCAGAGGATGGGATCATGCATATAACATGTCAGAAGATCACATCCATCCGATTGTTGATGGGGAAATTGGTTGGCGCAATGCTAGTCCTGCATCTTTTGACTCAGATGATGCTTTAGAGAACTGGCAGAATTGCTTGCATGAGGTGTCACTAAGAAAGTGCAGCTTAATTATGTAGTCACTGTGTCGCATCACAATTGAAATTATTGAGTTACCAATATATGAAGGAGTTCCTGAGTTATCTGAGTTTCTTGCTAAATTTGAAGATAAGGTGTCAGAACCACAAATGATTGTTGGCGTTGGAGGAAGCGCTAAAGGCAACCCCAGCACGTGGGTGGGCGACTCATAAGAAATCGATCACTGGATGGTCGCAGCATCGAAGACTGATGGAAGTTCTCTTTGGGGATGCATAAGTATACTACATTGGAAGATACCAGCCTAGATCCAAATCCTAGGCTCTATCAAGCACTGAGAGGGATCAAATATCCCGAGATGCAAACCTCTTCTCAGGTATTGCACACAAGGAGTTAGTTGCGATGTCATTTCTTTATACCGCCCTTATGTGCGTGATAATGAAAAATCATGACAAATATTTGAGGATGATGAAGTCATTTGTTGTTACATAATCGATCACAGAGAGGAAGTACATCCACCTCTTGGGATAACTAACCTCAAGAAAAACATCTATCCAAAAGGTCGAGTACCTCTTAAAAGCTTATTTTTATCTAATGATGTTTCCAAAAGTATGAGCCCAAACCCTGAGACACCTACACACAACATTGGCCCTACCATTCCTCTAATGTTAGTTCTCAAAAAGAGCAAAAGCTCTTATACCTTGACTCTTATATCTCGACTCTTATACCTCGAGCCTATGAGAGTGAGGAAGAGAGACTCGAAGTTTTTGGTCATTTTCCATGATTTTAAAGATATTTTAAGTGGTTAAGTGAAGGCCCTTAAATGCGATTTTAGTGATTGGCCTAATAATTTTAAATCTTTATTTATTTTATTAATTTAAAAATATAAAACTAATATTACACAATTTATTAATTAAAATAACTCATAAAAGTAAACACTTATACCTCATTTTAAATAAAAAACACATCATAAATAAGAAAAACACATCACCAGATCATGTTGTCTTCCATTACTTTTAAATTTGTAAGAATTGTACACCTACGTGTTACATAGAGCAAATAATTTTACTCACGTTAAAGAACGATAAAAAATTCATCTTCTGATTGGCAAATTAAATCTTTTTCCCTATCCACTGTCCCATTATTTTATATTTGAATGATGGAAGAAAATTATAATATATTATTGAGGAATATCGATCAAATTTATAATGTATTATTGATGAATATCGATCAAATTTATAATATATTATGGAGAAATAAAAGTGTCACGTCGTTATTGGGATCCTATATAACTAGCATAACCATTAAAGTGCCGGTTGGTCATTTCCAATGGAATGCTAAATATCGATGTAGTGAAAGAAATTTATCATATACATTTTGTTAAAGCGTGATGCGAAACCAATATTCTTATTTCTAGTTCCAGACTTCACATCCAATATATTTTGTTCAGGTAGGTCTAGCATTGGCTAAATTCTAATGGAAGACAGAAACCGAAACGAATGTGACAGACAAATGACTCTGAATGTTATGAGAAATGTGGAAACAAGGCTAAATTGAGGTAATATTCCTCCTCCCTTATGTAACTCAGCAGCCCAAGAATTGAAGATTCCAGAAACTGTTTTGTGTCGATTGTGAGTGTGAGCCATATCAGGGGGACTATATTATTTATGGGTCACAATATTCATTTACGTGAATTAGATGCTCGATGGGATCAATAGACGGTTGCACATTCGTTCAGAGAAAGTGGACATAACTATCGCACAATACTTACATTTCCACACAATTTAATTGTTCGTCGAGAGATACGGTAATTTGTCTCTTCAAATGATATCCCTGAAAATCAAATAATATGGAACTCAAGATTCAGTTGGCATGAGATCATAGAACATCTGGAGGGAGATAAATGTTACTATTTTCACTCTCCCCGCATCCCTTCGCGTCTCCAGTGCTCCCCCCAGCATCTTCCTTCACGCTGCTATCCAATCGCATTGTTCATACTGCAGTTGAAAAGACAAATACTCTTCATATTTCCAGCTTTGTATTAGTTAGTCTCCTCCAACTTATATAATCATTGATGTTTGCGCCGATGTGAGAATCTTCTCCACTTTTTTTCTTCTGTACTTCCAAACGTTCAGAGTATCTAAAATTCTCTGCATTCTCTTTGTATAGATCAGCGTTTGTGGAATCTGTTTAAGATTTTCTTAATTTTACTTAACTATTTAAAATCAAAATCCTCCAATTGTTGAGACATGGTTGTATTGTTTGCAGGATTTAGCCTATTTATTCACTAGAGAAGTATATATTTTCATGTTCTTGTGTTCGAACTAATTTATATATTGTTGTTACCAGTTTATAATTAAAATTTTTATTTATTATTTTTTAATTAATGGTCTACAAAACCAATAAATTTAGTTTTTAAAAGTAAAAAGTAACGTTATGTAAGGTTACATGTATGGGAGATCTTGTAACTTTACATATAACATTTGTAATGTTATGTAATGTTGCTCATAAAAAATAATTTTTTTAATTATCCTTCAAAATAAATGTCTGCCGCAAAAACAACCTAATATGGGGGAGATGTTGTAATGTTCATACCTAACAAAACAATAAAAAATAAAAAATAAATTATTGGCCAAAAAATATGTAGGTAAAAAAAACAACACAATATGGGAGAGATGTTGTAATGTTCCTACTCAGAAAAATAATAAAAAATAAAAAATGAATTATCCACAAAAAAATGTTGGTGGTGCACATGGTTTTAAAACCATGTGTAAGGCCTCCTAAACAACTCATGGTTTTATTGTACATGGTTTAGGAGGGCCTTGCAAATGGTTTTAAAACCATGTGCAAGGCCACCTAAACAACCCATGGTTTTATTATACATGGTTTAGGAGGTTGTTGCAAATGATTTTAAGACCATGTGCAAGGCCTCCTAAACAACCCATTGTTTAAGGAGGGCTTTGCACATGGTTTTAAAACCATGTATGGGGGATATGTTGTAATGTTCTTTCCTAACAAAATAAAAAATAATAAAAAATATTACATGTCAGCCATAAATAGTATTAAATATTAATACTAAGCAGATAGTTGAGTGCAATACTTAAGAAGAGGTTTGCACCTACAATCACTGCAATACTTAAGAAGAGGTTTGCACCTACAAAGATTTGATCCCTCCCGGCGCTTGATAGAGCCTAGGATTCGGATCTATGCTCGTATAGATCCATTTGGATCTATCAAGCACCTAGAGGAATTTATTTTAAGTGTTTTACACATCAAGAAAATTTTACACATGGAGATATTTGATTTCTCTTCGTGCTTCTAATTTATAGGTCAACATAGATTTTTATCATTATTTTTATGTGGTTTTAACTTTTTGTTTTTATAAATAAACATGGATTTTTATTAAACAATGCATTCCTTTTTTGAGGTTGAAAAATGATGAAATACTTGGATGAAACAATGGAGATCAAGTCTCCAAGATTCCTCAGTATGGTGAGCGTGGAAAGAATAATTCTTGAAGAGTCTCTAAACAAACTATGATAAGGGTATCCACTTTTTTGCTCATGACCAAGACATATAATATTCTTTGAAGCAAAGTCCTATTGGAAAATTTGTTGATTTTAAGATACTTCTTAAACAATGCATGTATTTCTTGAGGTTAAAGAATGGTGAAACAATGGAGATCAAGTCTCCAAGATTCTTTGGCGGTATAGAGAGTAGGCTTTGGACATATGTCTCTTGTTTATTGGTAGGTGTTTTGTTAACTAGGTTTTGATGCAGGTTTATTTGGTAACCTGAGTGTGGCTTCCCCATTGGACCCAAAACACATATGATGTTGATTTTGTTAGTTAGAACATGGAAAGCATGTTGGTATTTGATTTTAAAGGTTTCATTGTCTAGCATGCACACAACTGGATTGACAGCCCCATCTCATGTCAGTTTGTTTTGATGCACGATTAATGCAATTCTATGATTGACAAAGGAGGCTGCATGGATGGAGGATTTTTTGGATGTAGAATCATCTTCAAGAAAATGTCCTTCGACAAATTTTGCAAACTAAGTATTTGCTAATGAAAATGAACATTACAAGCGATTTGATAGAACATAATTTTAAGTGCAATGATGTTTAGGGAGACCTTGAAGAAAGGGATATATGATATTCAGGAAGCACAGGATGAGAATAGATTGTCCTCTTCTTTAGGGGGGTGAATAGAGACTTACTATGGAGATTCATGATGTCCAAACAAGATTAATCACTCCCATATGTCCTAATTACGCAGAACAAGTTTGGAATGAAGTTATGAAGAAGGATGACAAGATTAATCACTCCCATATGTCATCATTACGCACAACATGTTTGGAATGAAGTTATGCAAAACAATGGATTTGCAGTCAAAGAAGCGTGGCCAAATGTGGACCTACCTAAGCTAACTCTTCAGCGAGCAAATAAATATTTAGAAGGTACAATTATTGCTAAGGTTAGGTATAGAAGGAAAATTACTATTTACAGTGTGTTTTTTAAAATGCTACAAACCAACACTATATCCACTAACATTTGATTCAAAATCCATTACAGTCAACCTGTTTATCAAGCACCTATCCAAGAAATTAATGGTTTATGTTGTTAGCAAAAACAAAGATTGCATCCAGGGGTTGACTGTGTATTCACAATACTCCTAGGTAGCCATGCAATTCCAACAATTAGAGTTGCCTCTATTAGTCTAAACATCGCGCTTCAAAAGTACTAAAAACTAAGACAAAAAATTCCAAGGAATAAATTTCCCATTGCAAAATATATATGGTTTCAAAGCCACTAAAATCACAAGCAAATATTTTGCTAGGACGAGTATTGTCGATAAAAAAATCCATTACACTAACTCTGTTTGTAAGGCACTATCCAAGAAATGAGTGGTTTATGTTTTTAGTAATAATAAAAAAATGCACGTAGGGGTTGACTGTGTAATCACAATACTCCTAGACTGTTACGGAGAGAAATTCCTATGGCTTGGGGTACCACAACAGACAGTTAGACTCCAGAAATCAATCTTTCCCAATATGCAATAGAAATAAAAACATCTAACACTAAAGGATCGACCCTCGTACCTTATTCCGGACGGTTAAAGTAGATCCCCGTTGAGCTTTCCAATCTTCAGCTTGAATTGTTATAGCACGTCCTCAACAACAAGTAAACAAT
>LPNX011109474.1:31721-106016 GCA_001517045.1 Pseudotsuga menziesii
TGTGGTTATCGGGGAAAAGGCTGCGTATATCATTTTTTTAATGTTTTTAGGGATGGTCAATGATACATCAAAAGACAAAAAATGGTCCATAGCGGCTAATGAGTTTGCAGCGGGATAGGGGAAGGCCATACAATGTGTGATTCACCTAGTGTGGTGAAATCCGCTATAACAGATGCCCCCTAATGTATGAGATCAGAGGGGTTATACGATGGCCGAAATACATTATAAGTCCATCCCAGAAGTGAAGTGATGAAGGTACCCAAATGGAAGACCAGCCACCCAATCAGCATAATACCATAATACAACTCTGCATATAACTGCAAATACATATAGCAGCCCCGGATACATAAGAGTACAATGGCCATGAATAGGCATGAAACATGATAACACATATGTGGTCATCGCCACGTACAATATACATAGATCAAAATCTCCATGATGAAGATATACAAAGGACCATGATCTCCACAAAGGATGAACATATACAATAGATCAAGATCTCCATAGTGGCTGGAAATGTCTGACATATAGTGGAACAAGTCACGAGAGCTGAAATCTCATGAACACTGGCATGATCAAGGAGGTAGCATATAATGGATGCCACCAATCTGGAAGGTCTTCTACACACACCGCTACGAGTACATGTCCTACTATGTGAATAGAGGTGTCGAGGTCGAACATAGTAGTCCATCGTCTGATTACCGGTCATTGATGTATACCGTTAACAGACGCGAGATCACCCACCAATAATGAAAATGGGAATCAAGGTACTAGAGTGCAAACTAACAAGTGTGAATAAATGTGTTGAGGTCGAACACTTGAGAGAATCCATCGATCAGGGGACATTGATGTATTCCCAAAACTGTCGATGGTGAGAGAACCTGCCACTGATGACTGCAAGTCTCAAGGCACTCAAAATGACTCTAGACTCCAATCCCAGAATAAATGATCTGAAGTCGATGGGATGAAATCTGCTGGAAGGACGGAATTAGGGCATCCCCCATCATCCAACACGAGGTACTCAGCAAGGCTGTATAATATGGAATAACTCGATCATATGGTGCACGAACCAATAACTGTACCAGGAATGGCCGACATGCAAAGTCAAGATAACTGAGGAATGGCCGACTCAGGTTTCAAATTCCTTCGAACAAGAGCATAACAGTGTATGGTGACTAAATGAAGGAAGCATAGACTCGATATACAAACTGGGACAACTCTATGACGCAGGAGGCATCAATAGAGGCTCCATAGGGACTGGAAGCTTAACCAGTCGGTGGAGATAAAACTCAGATAAACGAGTACAGCTCCTAAAGTCAAACTATAACCCAACCAATGGATGTGATATACAGTGCTCTGTTCGAAGGTGACCCGACTCGACAACTGCCAAAGATAATATCTTTTCTTGTCCGGATTTTTGGTTTTTTGATTTTTTTGGTCTTTTTCAGTTATTTGAAAAGCTTGAAAAAAGAATAAACTAGCTTTATAGTTACAAACTAGGAGGAGACAAGAGTCATGAAGGAAAACAAACTAGTTCCAAGCAGTGGAACATACCTATTCTCAATGCAAGGATACATGTGTAGGATATCGACACTCGGGGGAAAATCCCCTCCCGGTAAAAAGGAATCAAGCTGCGAAGGATATAAAGAAAGGCTATGCATGGCTAGACATGAGACAATCTCGGGCTATATGGCTGAAACGCAATGTTAGGGGAGCCGGCATAAAGCTCAATAAGATAGGCAAAGCTCATGATAATGCATCCAGAACTTGATACAAGGGAGTCCGGGGGATCATGGCCAGCATAAGATCAAGAGGAGTATGAGGCTCTTGCGAAGTGTCATGGAAATACTATACAATGGACTCCCATACCCTAAAGGGAGAAACATCGTCATGGGCACCAAATACAAATAAGGCGCTAACTAGAGTACCCATGTAAGGTATGGCTCTACCACTCATATCATGCCACTTCTATAGCAGCAAGAAGGTTCCGTGACATAATAGAGTGGGTTCGTACCTAAGGTAATAGTGACATGGTCATAAGGTCATGCAAAATGCAAACGGTGGTGGACCTAACCTATATGCCAGTGTAGACGTTATACCTGAGATCAGTACGAATGGTCTCTGGTCACAAAAGAAGCATCCAACAGACAAATTCAGACCCAAGGAAGACCCAACCACACTCACAACCCACCCAGCAACTTCCCACAACATCAGACTCACCAAAAGGGAGGATGTACGCGACTGTATAAAGAACAGCTGTGTATGTACGTGCCTTTTGTCCAAACATCCGCGTATGTACGTGATTGTTGTCCAAAAACCCGTGTATACAGAGAAGGCAGTGGTAAAAAGAAGGTCAAGGCCAAACCAATAAAGGGGAGTGTCAATGGACAAACATACTATAACATGCGACATAGAAACAGAGAGAAACCAAGAGCAAGTCAATAATATCAAGCCCATTGTGCCCCCAACCCCAAAGAAAAACAAGGAACTTCCCCAGTGGAGTCGCCAATTCTGTTACAGAGAGAAATTCCTATGGCTTGGGGTACCACAACAGACAGCTAGACTCCAGAAATCAATCTTTCCCAATATGCAATAGAAATAAAAAAATCTAACACTAAAGGATCGACCCTCGTACCTTATTCCGGACAGTTGAAGTAGATCCCCGTTGAGCTTTCCAATCTTCAGCTTGAATTGTTATATCACGTCCTCAACAACAAGTAAACAATACAAGCATACTATATTTCATGGTGTTAGATCTATTCTAGCATATATAATCAATAATTTAAAAGCATTTGACATATTCCAATGGATACAATATTCATTCAAATACACATTACTGGACAGGAAAAGATATTTCTATTAATATGAATCAGAGATTACAAGTGACAACCTCTGACGGCACGTCTGCGAACTGGAGAAACTGAATCCCCCACTTGGGCCTCCACCACCTCAATCCTCCATCACATCGATAGCAAGCTTACTAGCAAAAGGCAAGCTTGGGAAGAACACAACAGTGCTCCAAGGGACAAATGGATGCAGACTCAAGCATAAGTTCTAGCAACAATGGACTATAGTTTCGATACTCTCAATTCTCTCTTCTGCTTTCAATGTCTCAATGGGTTCCTTATATAGCTTTTCAAATGGATACTGAAAGGTCGAATCCGTGCGATCTCAAGGCGTATGGAAGGACAGGAGTCATATGAGTCGGATCCAAGTCAAGGAACGCTCCAAAGGATTTTGGATTATGTACACATCCCGATGTACGCGACTATAGAGGGAATATCCGTGTATGTACGTGGTTATCAGGGAAAAGGCCGTGTATATCATTTTACTAATGTTTTTAGGGATGGTCAATGATACATCAAAAGACAAAAAATGGTCCATAGGGGCTAATGAGTCTGCAGCGGGACAGGGGAAGGCCATATAATGTGTGATTCACCTAGTGTGGTGAAATCCGCTATAACATAGACAACCATGCAATTCCAACAATTAGAGTTGCCTCTAGTAGACTAAATACCATGTTTCAACAAAACAATTATAAACAACTTGCAAAATGAAACCCTCCATTTGACAATAAACATATAGTACTTCAAGCCAGCAATAATTTCATTGTCAAATATATGCAAGATAACATATATTTGTTTTAAGATCATTACAGAGATTTTATAAATCACATTTGTGCACTCGAAATTAAAGCCTAAGGCTAAAAATTCCAAGGATTAAATTTTCCATTGCAAAAAGGATATGAATTCAAAGGCACAAAAATAACAAGAAAATGTTTTGCTAGCACAATGAATGTTGAAAATAGTTAAGCAGGGTGAAATAATACATGTGAATTTGACCAAGCAGAAAAACCTCTGTCACAAAATCGTGGCATAAAGGAAGACCTGCAAAATCAAGAAAATCAAACCAAATTCAAACATATCAAATAATGGTGAACTGAGGATTTGTATAAATGTTGCAAATCAAAGGCGGTGCAGCAAACCCAGTGAACCAAAGAGTCTAACAAGATCTTCGAAATACTAATAAGATAACCCACAATTAAGATGCAATTCTAAGTCTGAACGAAACCACGAACCTTCTTGCATTGATGGTGCATTAAGGGGAAGCATTGATGGTGGTGAACCGACAATGAAGGGATGATAGTGGTGTCTTCTTCATTAAGTCGAGCGGTGATGAACAAGTAAGCGACCCAGCCACAAAGAGACGACATAGACTGACCCCACAAACCCTGAGCATAAACACAAGTGACTTGGAAAAATGACCAATATTGAAAATCCCTTAGCGTAAACAGATAACCGAGTTGAACCCACAAACCCTCAGTGTGAACCCTTCACCTAGATAAATTTGAAAACATGGCAATGGGTATGCCCAATTTGCAGATAAATACATATGTTACATCCATGCTTTCAGTAGAGACATGATGGGGTTATTCCCATTTAGTCTCATGTCCATCCCTCGCTGCTTCATGGTGAATGGTGCCAGGAGAAATAAATAATGAAGAACACTGTAGTGAAGGACACTAATAGGAAAGAGGGGTTGTTGCATGGAAAAAAGCTGACAAGAAATGGGGCTGTCAATCCAGACATGCACTACAAATTTTAAAATCAATAGGCTTGCCATGTTCCAAATAACGAAATGAGTAGCATACATGCATCAAATTTTTTTGTCAGGAGATGGGGTTGTCAATCCAGCTGTGCGCAAAATGGGTTTTAGGACCAACGAGAAAGCCACACTCAGGTTACCAAATAAGGCTGCATCAAAATCTAGTTAATAAAACACCTATCAAAACAATCGAGACATCTATCCAAAATCCATTCGCCGAGTTTTCAATATTGAAGCTTGTAAAATAAAAAATCACCTGAGCTGTCAATCCAGTCATGCGCAGGATGCACTGTGAAGCAACAAACAAGTTTTAAGGCCAATGGGGAAGCCACACTCAGGTTACCAAACACGGTTGCATCAAAACCCAGTTAAAAAAACACTTGTCAAAACATGCAAGAAATTTGTCCAAAAGCCATTCATTGGGCTGTCAATCTCGAAGCCCGTAAAATAAAAAATCACTTGGGTTGTCAATCCAGTCGTGCATAAGACGGATCGTGAAGAAGGAAACGTGTTTTAGAGCCAACAAGAAAGCTACACTTAGGTTACCAAATAAGGCTACATCAAAACCCAATTAAGAAAACACCTGTCCAAATGCCATTCACTAGACTGACAAAGAATCTTGAAAACTTTGTCTCTATTCTTTAACGCCTTCGATGTATTTATAAAATAATTCCAAAATACATAAATTTTAGAGGTGTTTCACTTGAATTTTTAATTCAATCAACTTGTATATAATGAAAAGATTTTTATAAATACCGTATCCCACTTGAATTTTAATTCAATCTTATCAATTAACTTTTATATAATAAAAATATATTTATATTATAAAATAATTCCAAAATATCTAAACATAGAAAATATCTAAACATAGTACACTTAATTTTTTTATTCAATCTTGTTTTATCAATCCAAAAAGTATCTTTCACACCATCATTTTATATTTAATAAAATTTTTGTAAAAATTTAGTTTTTTATTAAAAATTATTTTTTCACACCAATAAATTTAGTTTCTAAAAGTAAAAAGTAATGTTACATAACATCTACATCATAATTGTCAAGTAAAAAGTAACGTTACAACATCTACCTCATAATCGGAAATATTATTTATAGTCGACATAACGTTACATAACGTTACAAGATCTCCCCCATATTGGGCTGTAAAGCGCCTTTCGACGCAATGATGGACAAAATAGTCCTAATGATCATCTGATTGAGTGCCAAACCTTGTGGGAATCACAGAAAAAGGATGAGTGGGTCCATGCCTTTGTCCATACACTGGATGAAATGTCGCGATCTTGGTATGTATCCGCTGATTTGCATAGAGAAATCACTACTTGGGAGGAATTGACGGTTTTCTTCACATACACCTTCAATTTCGTGGATGAAAATCCAGATGTCCATAATGCGCTACAACTCATCCGTGATGTTGTTCTGAAGGTAGTAGTAGTCGCATATCCAGTGGACCCGCATGCACATTGTCATATGTAGTTGATGATGGAATGTTATAATGTGTCAGGAGGGCTAGATGATGATGATGACCTGTAGAATATCAATATTCCAGAAACCGAAGGGAGTCGGGATGTCCTAGCACCTGATGTACCGACGGATCTAATGAATCAACCATTAAATATCAAAGAGGTCAACCTTGGGATGGAGGAGAACCCAAAGTTTGCAAATGTCGGGGACTATTGGGGTGAAGAAGAGATGGAAAAGATCACAGACTTGTTGCATGAATTCCAAGATTTGTTCCCTACGAAGTTTTCTGAGATGAAGGGGATATTGGGATATTTAGGAGAGATGAAGATTTTATTGAAGGCAGATGCAAAACCAACAAGGCATAGGCCATATCACCTGAATCCACGATACAAGGAGAGGGTCAAAGTTGAGCTTGATAGGATGCTGGCTGCAGGAATAATTGAGCTAGTCGAGGAATCAAAATGGATTAGTCCTATGGTGGTCCAAGATAAGAAGATGGGTGAGGTTGAGATTTGCGTCGACCTCAGGAAATTGAATGATGCATGTATGCATGATCCATTTCCGTCACCATTCATTGATGAAGTTCTAGAAGAAGTAGGCTGTCAGGAGATGTATTCTTTCATAGATGGATTTTCTAGATATTACCAAATTAGGATTGCAAAAGAGGGTTGCCACAAGACAACATTTGTTACTAAATGCGGTCATTTCCAGTACACCGTGATGCCATTTAGGTTGAAGAATACACTTGTGATCTTTTCCCGAGTTGTTGTCACTGCATTAAAAGTTTTTATTCAGAAGTTTCTACAAGTTTATATGGACGATTGGACCATTTATGGATTGATCGAGGACCATCTAGAAAACTTGTGACTAATTCTGGAAATACGTCGACAACATCAGATCATGCTGAACTCAAATAAGTGTATTTTTTGCGTACCATTTGGGATGTTGTTTGGCCACATCGTTTTCAATCAAGGATTGTTGGTTGACCCTACGAAGATTGCACTGATTTTGATTTTTCCTCCGCCTATGAATTTGAAGATGCTTAGAGCGAATTTGGGGCACAGTGGGTATTATCACAAGTTCACACGAGGTTATGCTGCGATCACAACTCCTATGGAGAAATTGTTGAAGAAAGATGCAGTGTTTGTATGGAGTCAAGAGTGTCAAGGAAGTTTCGACATGGTGAAGGCCAAGATGGCTTCCGCACCAATCCTTGTTTTTCCTGATTGGAATAAGGAGTTCCATGTTCATGTGGAAACATTGTCCGTTGTGCTGGGAGTGGTGTTCACACAACCAGGAAAAGGAGATCTTGATCCCCTGATTGCTTTCACTAGTCGAAAGCTATCATCTGCAGAGAAAAACTATATGACCACAGAGAGGGAAGGTCCGACGATGGTATATGCGCTACATAAGTTTAGGCATTACCTGTTGGGTGATAATTCCAAGATGTTTATAGACCATTCTACTTTGAAATACCTAATCAATAAGCCTGTGTTGTGGGGGAAGATATGTCACTGGCTACTTCTCTTTCAAGAATTTGATTTTGAGATAATTGTGAAACCGGGTCGCTTGAATGCCGACCCTAATCATTTATCCCGAATTGAGACAGATGAGGAACATACAAACATTGAATATGGACTTCCAGATGTGCAATATTTTAGAGTTGACATGGTTGATGATTATTATGATCAAATAATTCATTTTTTGGAAACGAGAACCGCACCGGAGGACCTTACTACAAGTCAGAAGAAGCAGTTGGTGGTTAAGGCCTCAGATTTTTAGTTGATTGCTGGAAAACTCTATAAACTTGGATCGGATGAGATTTTGTGGTGAAGTTTCCTACCACATGAACAAGGGAATATTCTAGTAGAGGCACATGAAGGATTTGCTGGTGGATATTATGGAGGTCGAGCTACTGCAAGGAAGGTGCTTTACGCAGGGATTTGGTGGCTCACTCTTCATAATGATGTGATGGATTATGCGCGGACCTACGATGTCTATCAAAGAAATGGAAAACCATGGAGGACATTGAAACCATTTGGTACCTCAAGTGACATTGAAACCATTTGATAAATGGGCGGTGGACTTTGTAGGACTGATCAACCCACCTGGGAAGAGAACTGGTGCACGGTATATCATTACAATGACAGACTATTTGACAAGATGGGAGGAGGCTACACCGGTCGTGGATTGCATCACTGTGACAACAACAAGGTTCTTGTTTGAAAACATCATGACTCGGTTTGGGTGCCTAAGGATATTGATGGGTGACCAGGGGAGTCACTTCATCAATTGCACAATCAGTGCATTGACAGAGGAGCTTCAGGTACAACATAAGAAGAGTACCCCGTTTCATCCACAGGAAAATGGGATAGTGGAGGCATTCAACAAAGTATTGAGAATGCACTTACAAAGGTATGTAATGCAAACCACGATGAATGGGATTTGAATATTCCAACAATATTGTGGGAATATCACACCACTTGTAAGAGATTGGCGGGGCATACACCATTCAAATTGGTGTATGGGAAAGAGGTAGTCATGCCTATGGAGTACATCATTCTGAGTCTGCGCATTGCAACATCGACGGGAATGGATGATGAAGTAACACTAAAAGAATGATTGGACCAGTTAGCTTAACTTGAGGAAGACCACTTTATTGCAGGTTTTAACTAGCATGTTGAGAAGGATAGACATAAGGCCTGACATGATCGCCATATACAGAACAAACAATTTCATCAAGGATATTTGGTGTTGTTATACGATAGGAAGTTCATGAACCATTCAGGTAAGTTACAGATGCATTGGTTAGGTCCATAACCTATTAATTCCATTACTTCAGGAGGTGTAGTTCAATTGCAATAGTTATATGGAGCGATGCTACCCAAGCTAGTGAATGGAATCAACCTGAATCCCTGCAGGATAGGGCCAAAGCTGCATGATGCTTGAAGCATTGGGCGAAAAAAAAGATGATAGTGTGAAGGAGGGTGCACCGAGAGGAAGTGGGTGTGCAATATTAGGAGTCAGTAGCGCAGTTAGGAAGTCATGCTTTAACATCTGCAGGACAGCGCTTGTTGAAGCGACACATATTAATAATGGATCCAACTGTTGGATTTCTAGGATTGATGACAGATTTGGGTAATTAATGCATGATTTGGTCATGACGAGGAAAAGTAGATAGCGTTGATTTGGTCATGATGGGTATGGATCAAATTGATTCTATAAAAAGGGGTCGGACGTGGTTGGAAGACACCATTCTGCTGTTGATATATTTGTAACTTTAGAAGATATTCTGATGTATATTATCATTGTATGTTGTTGTACCCCCATTGGGGATATGTTTTACCCCT
The DNA here is from genome assembly GCA_001517045.1 of Pseudotsuga menziesii. NCBI lineage: Eukaryota > Viridiplantae > Streptophyta > Pinopsida > Pinales > Pinaceae > Pseudotsuga > Pseudotsuga menziesii. Next base: position 41,153 of record LPNX011109474.1, read on the forward strand.
TTACGGGATGTCTAAATTGTGTCCAGACCTTGAGGTACAACCTCCATTGTAAGTCAGGGCAATAGTACCCAGTGTAACATCACGTAATATGTAATTGTGGTCTCTCTAGAATAAGTGGGCCCCATGTGGGATCAAGTATTATATTTGGTTAGTGACTTGAAAGGGTATAAATAGGGAGGCACTCTCCCTCATTTATACACACCTCACTTACTCTCTAAGGTGCATGAGAGAGAGAGAGACAATTAGAGGAGGAGAGAAAGATAGCTGCTGAACATTTCTTATTACTACTTTTGATCATCTTACCATTTTGAAGAAGTTTGTGGGTTTTTTTTCTTTATGGTTTCCTCATTAAAAGTATTTGTGTATTGTGTATAGTTTATATATTATGCATTTTTATATACTTGTTATTCTTTCAGATAAAAATCCTAGATAATCTAATAAGATCTTAAGAAAATCTAACATGGTATTAGAGCCTCTATGAAAGAAGGCACTGTGCAGCTGCAGGGACTAGGGCTTCCTAGTTGAAGGTGTTCTCTCAAAATATCATCAAGAAAGGAGGGATAGTCTAACTTGCCTCACTATGGCACATCTATTGGTGCTATCAGTTTCTGAATCATATAAGTTTCATTGTATAGCTGAAATACAGTTGTAATGGCAATGAATGGAAATTAGGGTTTCATGCCTGAAAACCCTAGAAGATTGAGTTTAGTAATCCTAGTACATTCGCTATAACAAGAGAGTGGAGAATTCCAAGAAGTTGAAATGTTTACAAGCTGAAGAGAAATTCGTTTTGTGCACTATGTAAAAGTTTCAGCCACATATTCACTATACTTCACGAGATATGGTTCCTCCAAATCAGGGTTCCATCCTCCTCCAAAATACAGTCATAAAAAGGTGACCTAGGGATATTTTCTATATCTCAGGATAGGAAGGTCCAAATGAAAATTTGCAAGATGTTGTAGGTAGGTTACAAAATTTATTTTTTGTGGTACACTTGTCAAACCCAAAATGTGAAACAGTGACATGTGGAAGTCCGTACAAGTTCTCTATTATGAATAGTCCCAAAAAACATCACCTTGGGAAACTCAACATAAGTCCCACTTGGAGAATCCACTTCTTCTCTTACCTATGGGGATGGAAAGAGGACATATCAGGATATGTCAGTGAGAATTTTCAGAATGTAAGGAGCCGAAACTTTGGAGATATAGGAGAATAAATATCAGTCATTTCTGCAAAAGAAATTGGAAAACTAGGGCTTCCTGTTTCGGGATCTTCCCTCCACTGTTTTCAGAAAAGGAGTACATTGGACAACTCTCCTTGAAGAGGCCCATATTTCTATCCAATCAAAAATTTGAAATTCCAAGTTTTGAAAATTAGGGTTTCTCTAACAAACCCTAGATTAGCCAGCTCTAGAACCAGGACGGACACCTCAAATCGGTAAGATCTAATTTTTTTCTATTTATATTTGAGGTTCTCATTTCAAAATGACTAATCACACCCAACTTGATGTCAAGCTTGGTGAAGCTGACAAATTCCGAGTATGGAAGTATAGGACCTCTGTGATCCTTGAAGAAATTGAATTGGATTAGTATATCAGTAAGGAAGTTGTAAGAGCCAGAGGGAGATGAGGCTAAGGCTAGAGCCAAGAGAATCATTGCAGATTCTATTAAATATCATCTCATCCCTCATGTGTCATCCTTAAAGACATGAAAAGGAAGCGTTTGATGATATGATGAGGAAATCGAATAAGAACAAGAGATTGTTATAACCACCTTGAATGGCCTCATAATATCATGGGATTCATTCATTCGAGGAATGTGTGCCATAAGGAAGTGATTACCTTTAGGAGACTCTGGGAAGAGTGCACACAAGAAGAAGATCGACTCATAATAAGAGAAGAGAATATGGGAGCAACTGAATATGAATATCTCATGATTCAAAGAAGATCCTTCAAGCGATGATGAATATGAAGGACTCAATTCTTAAAGAATCTCTTATCCATATTAGCATTTGGATAAGAAATGATGTTGTTATGAATGAAGACGATGATGAAGCTGAAGTCTCAAGAAGCAGTCTACCCATGAAACAAATAAACATAAGTATTCAATTGTCATTTCATGATATTGTTTAGTTATACATTTATTTATATTCAGTTGATGTTTGAGAATTTTACATTCATACTATTGAACTGCACATAATGGGTAAGAAGTCAATGATGGTGTACAACGTTCCATTACTACTTATCTAGATTGAAACCTCTTTGCTAACATATTAGGATTAGTACACACTCTTATTAACATTGGGGTAGAATGCATCTAAAATTTACTGTATGTATACATGATATGGATGAATGTTGTAGCATTGATAGTCACATGGATATGTGACATATATTTGTCACTATTAATATGTTTTGGAAATTATGACATGTTTATAATCATGCAATTGAACTTGAATTGTAGATAATTCCAAAGAACAAGTAATGATAGTTCAAAAGAGGAACCTGAAGCTTCTCAGTTCAAAGACACCTTGGAGAAAGAAAGAGCTTCAGAAGAATATAAAGAGAATGGTAGATCCACCTCGAGAGATGAAGACCACCTTAGGCATGAGAAATAATGAAAGATGAAGAATAGTATGACGATACTTCCAAAGAAAGCAAGAGGCCTCATACACACTCTAGTTATGTGACACTGTTGAGCGACATCATTGATGCAGAACCTTCCATCTAGGAAGAAGCAACCAAGAAGAAAGGGAAGGAGACTATGATCAAAGAGTACCAATTCAAGAAGAATGATGTCTAGGATGCAGTGTTGGGACCTGAAGAGAAGTCTATAGTGTCTTACATATGGATCTACAAGACCCAACATGCAGTAGATGGAAGCATCATGGGATACAAGGCAAGATTCGTAGCATGAGGCTTCTCATAGAAAAAAGGCACAGACTACAAAGAGACATTTGCACCAGTGATGTGGTACACTTCCGTTATATCCATACGTATAGGTATGAGAAGGGAGATACATCAACTAACATCAAGATAAAATTCTTGAATGATGTAGTCAAGGAGGAAGTATATGTAGAGTAGCCACTGGGAGTTGAGACACATGACAGGAAGACTCATGTGTGAAAATTAAAGAAGGCCTTGTATGAGCTCAAAAGGCACCCATGGGATAGAACATACAGTTACATAAGGAGCTTGAATATCAACTAGAGTGACAAAGATATTAACCTTTGCTGCACGATTGAAGATGAAAGCTTATAGAAGATGAAAGTTCACATATGGATGCGAAAAGAACTTTTCAACAAAGTTCAAGATAGAGGATATTGGTATCCAATGACCCTAGATGGATACACAGAATATTAGTAGCAGAGGAAGCTACTTGTCACTCCATTATAAAATATTTCAATATGAAAGGCAGAGGGAGAATGATGCTCCGCTTCAGAGGGATGACTGCAAAAGATTCTCAGGTTCGACGTGGTACGACAAAATTGACAGCTTCCTGACTAGTTTGGGATTTACCAAGAGTAAAGTGGATTCCAACATTTAATAGAAGGTTGAGGAAGGGAACCCAATGATACTTCTAATGTATGTAGATGACCTATTTGTGACAGGTGAGGATGGGTTAATTGCTGACACAAAGAAGAATCTTGCTGTCGAGTTCGAGATGAAGGACTTGGGTATGATGCACTACTTTCTAGGCATGGAGGTGTGGCAGAGTGCAGATGGAATATCCCTTGGACATGGGAAGTATGTAGTGGAGATCTTGAAGAGGTTAAAGATGATGGAATGCAAGCCCATGGCCACACCTATGGCATCGAACCTGAAGCGATTGAGTGATGCTTCAACAAAATTGGTTGATGCCACGATGTATCATCAGATGATTGGATCCTGAATGTACCTTATGAATATGAGACTAGATATTTTCTTTGTTGTGAACACATTGATCCAGTTCCTAATGGATTTGAGACATGTTCACCTGATTGCTGCAAAGCATATTTTGAGGTACCTGAAGGGTACAATTGATTATGGGATCAAGTATGATGCGAATCAGAATATTAACCTGGAATTTTTTGTGGATTTGGATAGGGAAGGTAGTGCCATTGATAGGAAGAAAACTTCAGGGTGCTGCTTCAGTATGGGATCAGGAGTGATCTCTTGGTTTAGCAGGAATAAATCCTGCGTGGCACTGAGTACAGCCGAGGAAAAATATGTTGCCACTTGCTCGACTATTTGTGAGGTAGTATGTTTCTTTTGAAATATACTATTTGATTTGATTGATCTGACTTGCATTTTTGTATGATGCAGAGAGGAGAAGTGAAGCTCCAGTATGATGATCCAGATCAATGTCTCTCGAAAGAGGGAGTGATGAGTTCTAGCATAGCCAGTGAGACAGGTTTTCTAAGCATAAAATCCCGATGAAGCTCATAGGTTGCTTAGACGTAATCAGTTCTGTAGGTTTTCCTCGGATGTAATAAGTCTTGGAAAAGCTCGCAGGTTATCCTTGGAGGTAATCAATATTGATGTGATTCTATGCTAGAAATGGCCAGAGTGAAGTTTGAATACTTCAGAGAGAAGCTTGGTGTACTTCATATCAATGTTCCTTCCAAGGGGAAGTGATGAGTCCGGAAGGCATAGATACACATGATATCCTTTCCGACATGGTGGCAGGTCGGGCCTCCCATGGTCGTTGATGTAAGTGACGATCCTTTACGACATTGTGGTAGGTTGGGCCTCCCATGGTCGTTGATGTAAGTGCTAAGAGCTTTCTCAACATGGTGGCAGGTTGGGCCTCCCATGGTCGTTGATGTAAGTGATGAGAGCCTTTCCGACATGGTGGTAGGCTGGGCCTCCCATGGCCGTTGATGTAAGTGTTGATCCTTTCTGACATGGTGGCAGGCTGGGAATCCCATGGTCGTTGATGTAAGTACTGAGATCCTTTCCGACATGGTGGTAGGATGGGCCTCCCATGGTCATTGATGTAAGTGATGTGTTATGTGTATCTGGGTTGTGCTCCGTGTGATGATGAGATGGTCTGAAGATGATGAGGTAAAAGTAGGGTACACAAGTGTTGTAAGGCATGTAATCAGTCCTGAGATGCTCCTTCAATTTTTTTAGTGGCATATAATAAATCCTAGGAGATCCTGCAGGCTTTGTAAGAGGCATATAATAAGTCCTGAGATGTACCTACTTGATGACTTTCTCTCAGAGATAATGAAGACCTAGTAGAGGGCTAGGCCTACATCCAGCATGAAAAAGGGTTGGCACTGTAGAAACTTCTGATGATAGATAGTATGGGATGATGATCAAATTATAAGAAGATGATGGAAAAATCTATGATGAAGACTCTATGACTTCGTGATGATGACGATGCAATGAAGACTTGACCAAATGTGTTAATGACTATGTAGAGAGAGTATACCTTCCTATTTAAGAGGGAGTGTTGATGTATTTGTAACTTCAAAATATATTTTGATGTATATTATCATTGTATGTTTTTGTACCCCCATTGAGGATGTGTGTTACCCCTTTACGAGATGTCTAAATTGTGTCTAGACCTTGAGGTACAACCTCCGTTGTAAGTCGAGGAAATAGTCCCCAGTGTAACATCATGTAATATGTAATTGTGGTCTCTCTAGGAGAAGTGGGCCCCATGTGAGATGACATGTAGGCTCAATTCTTATATTTGGTCAGTGAATTGAAAGGGTATAAATAGGGAGGTGCTATCCCTCATTTATACACACCTCACACACTCTCTAATGCGAATGAGAGAGGGAGACAATCATAGGAGGAGATGAAGATAACTGTTGAAAATATCTTATTACTACTTTTGATCATCTTACTATTCTGAAGAAGTTTGCGGGGTTTTCTAGTTGATGGTTTCCCTGATCAAAATATTTGTGGCTTATTATCTTTTATATCTTACGCATTTTGCTGTACTTGTTATTCTTTCAAATAAATATCCTAGATAATCTAATCATATCTTAAGAAAATCTAACATGTGAAAGATTGAGTAGAGTTAGAAAGTTGCAAAGCAGATTCAAAGTGAGTTGAGTGAGTTCCTAAGTGAAGAGAGGGTGAGATACTATTGAGAATTGTAGGGCACTGGTGCGGCATGCAAAGTGAACCAATCAGGGTGGATATTTCAAGTGAATGAGACTCACTAGTCAGACCAGTAACCATTGAGGGGGAAATCACAAGTATGGAGATAGGATCATCATCGGTGCCAAAGAATAAGAGGAAGGGAAGCCTAGCTCTACGAAACCAAAGAAGAGTCAGACTAGAATGTCTGCGACGACAGAGGAGGAAGCTACATAGATGGGTCCATCGAGCTCAGGAGTCGTGGAGTCAATAGCTCGCGTAGGGGTGTCCTATGAGGATATCTCTGGGTATATACCACCCTTTCGGCCCAGTGCACAGCCTAGGAATCTCACCAAGAATCAGAAATACCAAGTGAGGATGCCGATGATACCACATGGTATGGTATGTGCTACAGACATTGTACCGTCACTGATGAGAATGAAGTAGGAGGACCATGACCTACTGGACTTAAGGGATGTTATGAAGGACACATATGTACCAATGGTAGAAGTTGGAGGTGGCCCAATAGAATTGGGAATGAGGATTGGACAGAGCAGGATTGTTGGGTTTGATCAACATGTCGCACTTTGGGTGGTTGAACAAAGAAAATGCGTGTGTGAACCAACTTTTGGCATGCTTCCATGGAGGATTTTTGTGGTTGGATAGGTCGGTCGAAGTCACTGTGGGGATGATTTCAGAAATAATGGGGCTGCCCAAGGATGGGATAGACTCCTTGTAGTATTTTTAGGAAAGGATAATGACAAGAAGTTTGTGATGACATTGAAGAAGCACTATGCTTTACAGCGTGACAGGAGGGCTTACCGCATCGACAGTATCAATGACCAGGTGGTGTGCATCGGAGCAAGGATTTTGGCCAGAAAAGTGGTCAGGAAGAACTGCCTCGTACAATGTCACTCGGGGGTGATTACATGTGCTGAGCAGTGTGCACAAGGTGTACAAATGAATTGGTCATTGCTTCTACTGAACCAGTTGATGGAGGACGTAGTAGCGGTGTATGAGGGCCTGCGTACATTTACTTACAATTGGATTTTAATCTTGATAGTGCTAGTAGGGTAGGTGGAGTTGGATGATTACCAAGGCATGGAGGTAGAGGCAGTAAAATTCTGTAAGGGTGCACGTTATCAAAATCTGTGGTGGGTAAGGGAGATGGAGAGGTGAAAGGACTGTACAATACAATTATGGATTTACTGGGAAGCGCTGTATGCGACAACTACAAAATTTCCATGACTCACTGAGGATGCTGTGACGAAGTATCAAAGGATTGTGTGATTTGTGATTGGCCCACATGCCATTCATGTGCAAGTGCGGTGTGACCTAGATAAATAGTGGTTTTCGACCTCGTATAAGCTATCTGATGAGGAGATCGAGGTGATTGTAGATGATTGGCCCACTGCATGGAGAGGACCAATCAATTTAGAAGAAGTATCAATGGGCCTACCAATGGATGCACTAGTTGATCCAATACGTGTGACTGATCCGCAGAGTGCACATGATTCAGATGTAGAGTCGATGCAGACACCTATGGACTCAGGAGTGGAGTGTGCATTTAATGAATTAAGGACGAAGAAGCACTAGGATCAGGGTGCAACTAGTAGCACAGTGCCAGGAATGGAGGAACAGTTGAATCGGCTTGTCAAGGTGGTTACAAATGCAACAGGCGTGACAACAAAGGAAATGAAGTAATCAGCACAAGATGGGTTTGCAGAGGTAAGAACAAAAATTGATTCTTTGTATGATGCTATTTAAAGAGAGTGCTAGAAGGAGTGACTAGGAAGGAATTCGACTCAATTAGCACTGGGACATAGGTTTATAATGTTCAAATTCTTGTGACTGCGATTGAGACCAAAAACAAGGATTTGAATGCCTCCCTATAGTAGTTGCAGGAATTTTCTATCGATATCAACGTGTTGTCCATGCAGACACTGGTGCAAATGCAAAGAGTTTCCAACCAAGAGTTCGTAGACAGAGAACAAAACATCATCAACCAGTTTTTGTGATTGCAGGAGAAGGAAGCAGAAGCACAAAAGGAGGTTGAAGCATTGAAGAATGCGCAAGAAGAGTTGAGGGAAAAGAGCGCTGAGGAGATTACGGAGCTGAAAAAGGAGTGAGACTGACTAGTAGTTGAGAAGGCCCAACTTTAGTATCACAACGTGTGGTTGCAAGAGGTAGTTTCGAAGCCCTATTAGTGTGTTTATGAGAGCACGATGAAACTCGATGCAATAGAGAAAGGAAAATGGATTGGAGTAGTCATCTCGCAGTTGCAATGAGAAAATGAATATTTGAATGATTTGGTGCATCCAGAGACACCACCTAAACAAGTTGTTGAAAGGAATATCACCATAGAGTATGTGGCAACATAACTAGAAGAAATGGAGTAGGCAGCGAAGAAGGTCACTGACGCGATGACACAATTTTGGGGCAGCATCATCCAGGATGAGCAGTTAGCACAACTGACCAAGCAGTTGCAGGAGGTAGAGGGGCAGCTGGTGACATTAAATACAACATTGAGAACAATGCCACCAGTTGTTCAGATTACACGGTTTGAGGTGCTGAAGGAGTTGCAACATCATGTTGGAAGGGCTTAGGAGTGACAACAGAAGTGCAATGAGCAGTTGGATGAGTTCCAAGATATTGGAGCACAACTTTCTATTAAGGTAGTTGCTACTCTACAATCCACACAGGAAGGAAATAAGGAGATTGCTGAGAATATGGTTGAGCACCCATTGGTGCATGACTTGATAGAAATCCAAGAGATTGCTGAGAAGATGGTGGAGCACCCATTGGCGCACGACTTGACATGAAGCTAGGAGATCACTGAAAAGGTCAAAGGGAAGGTGAAGGAGATTACTCATAACTACAAAGATTTCAAGATAAAGATCAACGAGTACACCATGTCCAACTGACATGGCTTGAGGATGAGCCACAATATTGTGTTGGGGGCATGTTGCTAGGGGTTTTTGGGATACATTAGTCACGCAACATCATTGATGTTGCGCAAGGTCAAAGACACCACACAAGATAGAAATGGAATATTCTATGTATTTTTGTGTCATCTTTTGTATTTTTAGACCACATTGTGCGGATGTTGGTCATTATTTTGTAGAATCAGTTAAGAGTTAGTTAGAAAGTTATTTAAGTGGACCATGAATGTAAATGCGCAAGCCTATAAGAAGAAGTAGAGTTGCAAATGTTAGACACCAATCTTTTGACTATGAGTAGAGGATCGTGAAAGCTGAGTTGTTATATCTACGCATGAATTGAGATCGGTCGATCTGTGTATTGAAGAACTGTTTTGAGAATATGTGGTTTTTGAGTGGAAGTAATATGACATGTCAAAAGTTGAACTGAATCATTGTGTCCTTTTTTGTCTTCCTATTTTACTATCTTCTGTGATTCTATTATGAGTGGAATGCATACCTGTGACATGGATATGTAAATGATACGATGTTTCCTTCTGTTTAATGATGTTATCTTGTTAAATATATTTGTGCATCAATATGTTAGTTGCAGTTCTAAAACAATGATGTGATATGTTGAATGAAGGAATGGTTATGTTAAAGCATAAGTTGAATGTCCAGATCTGTTAATGTTGTGTTAAATTGATAAGTTGATGCACTGCATTGTCCTCTCTTATCTATGGAAACTTGGTTCCATCAGCTTTCCCTCAAACATCTCGAGTGAGAATTCATCCGCTCTATGGGTGTCTCCAGATGGGGTAAAACCTTTCCGGGCCAGTGCCCAGGGAGATCACGGTGGTTTGGGTGTCGACAGAGTATAAGGAACCCATGTCGACTGGTTTTGTTGACTAGGTTTGTGTCAACAATTCCTCTGTTCCCTATATACATAAATTAGTGAATAAAAATGATTAAATATGATACGAATTGACTACAATAAATGAATATTATGACTAAATAAATGGACAATTAACAACAATCAATGACTAAATAAATGACCAGTTAACCACACTTAATGACTAAATACATGGGTAGTTAAGTGCAATCAATGACTATATAAATGACCAATTAACAACAATTAATGACTAAAAAAATGGCCAGTTAACAACAGTCAATGAGTAAATAAATGATCAGTTAACAACAATCAGTCACTAAAACAACGACTAATATACTACCAAACTGACCAATAAAAAAACCAATAAATGACTAAAATATTTTAGTCATGTATTTATTCATGTTATACATGAGTTGAAATAAATTACTATTAGTCACGTGACTAAACTTGGTCATTTATATGTAATTTATAGTTACTTTTTTAGTCATATATCTCACTTTTTCTACTAGTGTATTATTTATGTCCAAATGGTTAATATGGAAGTGGTTCATTTCTATTAGTTGTTCAAGTTCTAGGGTGGGTTCCATGTACCATGTGTAATACACCAAATAATTGTAATTTATTATTACTTGTAATAATTGTTTATTTATTTATTTATATTTTTACAATAAAGTCAAAATGAATGTAAAGGGATTATTATTATTATTGAATAATTAAAAGATTGAAAGGAAATAGAACTGAAGTAGTTGTTAAAAGAGTGTTTGTTGACCCACAATGAGAATTGACAAATGGCGAAAGCTGCTCAGTGAGAACTCAAGTGATGCAATAGGCATCTTACCCAGAATCAGGTCAAGACTCCTAGTGGAGTGCTAAAGAGTAGGAGTCTCATAAATGATCAAGTCCTAGGAAAAATACTATAAAATAGTATGCCCATCAAGAAAGTAGGAGGTTGGAGATGGATGGGGAATCGATCTGTTGACGCAAAGAGATGGCGCATTTATCGAATTTTTTCCTTTTGGTTCAACAAACATGCTTGGGGGTTCTGAAGCAAGTAAGACTTGGCTACTCTAGTATTTATTTGGGAGGATTGACATCTTCTGTTTTGTTTTCCCGACAATGGTGTCAGGTTCCCTACTAAATTCTTAAATGTTTAGTATTGATAATTATAGTCTGAGTGTAGATTTAAATTTTAAATGTCTTCTGAACTGAACCGATACTATGCATCTAACCCTAATCTCTTTATGATTTTATTATAAGATGTTATTTTACAGAATGTAGGGAAATCACAGATCTCTTCTATATTTGTAAATGCATTTTATATTTAGAATTATACTATGCATCTATTCCTAATCTTTTTATGTATTTTCAATAAATATTCATAGTATAAACTGTTAGTTTTTAAAATTAATCATGTACAAAAAGTAGAAGAATCATAGACTTATCTATATTCTAAGTACATCTATATAACCTACCATTTTTTATAAATGTAGGTATATATTATCGATTTTAGTAAACATATCTAAGTAATTGTAAAACCAACAAATTCTTCTAGGAGCCGAAGGATTCTACATAGAGTCTCTCTCTGTATAAGTCATTTCATAAATATTATACATATATATTTTAGTAAATCTAATCTATGTTTGGGTATTCACACCCAACTTAGGGAAGATCTAGACATGCTAATAAATAAACGAACTAAATGAAAAGATTGCAAACAATCAAGAAAAGTATTCATAGATACACAAAGTAGAACCGAAAGGATTCATTTTCAAGATAATAAACTAGTTATGGAGATAGTGAATCTACAGATATGTGTTTTAAAATAAACATTAACCAAATCTAGTAAACACGCAGAGTAAGTTACTTATCCGACTATTAAGCCAATAGCAAAGATTTACAATTGGACAAATTTCATCTACGGGATTTAATAACATAATTAATTAAAAATGAACAGTCTATGTTCTCAGGAATCCATACCCAAGGATAAATCATTCTTATAAAGAGTTAAATCCACAATTGAATTGCAATATCTAAGTGTAAATAACAATAATTTAATTGATATTCGAGTTTCCAAAGGATAACCACAACCAAAATCACATATCGGATCTTAAAAAATACTTCCAACTGTCAAGAGTGTCGTGGTCATAATCCAATCCAAGCCTACCACAATTTAAAACTAAAACAAAACTGATGTAAAGCCTCCATACAAACACTATTTCATTTTCAAACACATTCGAGTGTGGGAGGCTGCAAATCCCACACTATAAACTACTGCATCCAAGTATAGACCCAATAAGGGTTTAAAAAAATTATCTTTAGAACTTCTTAAGCAGTTGTAAGCCCTAAATTCCCTTGGAACTGTGAACCAACACAACTGGAAACTAGTTTAACCCCGAACATGCAAGAGTCTTACCTTATGACTGTTATAGGATTCAATTTTTGCATAGTTTATGCCACAACACACTGATGTTTACATGCATAAAACATGGTGGCGTTAGTGTAACATAAAATACCAAAAATCATATGCATTATTTGTGATTTAAACATTGTTGGATAAATTTGTAACCTTTGAATATCAAAGAAGGAGGTCTGAGAGGAGGTGAACCTGTCTCCGCTCTCACCAGGACTAGGATTAGTAACCTACATCCACATACAGGTTTCATTAAAAACCATGTTTAATAATCTATAAAATGTTAAAGTTAAAAATAAAGGGTGCAATGGTGATCCTTACTTGTATTTCGAGGTGTAAACCAAAGCTTCTAGATTTCCTTGCCTTCATCTGTCATAAAAAATGACAGATTTAGTTTAATTGAAACCTTATAATCATAAAAACTATGAAAGTAACTAGAGAGGAGGACATACCTTATGAAGTTGTGTAGAGGGCCAAGGGTTGGCTCCTCCCGAATCTCTTCTTTACTCCTCTACCCGGAAAAAAAAACAGAGCATTGAGTCAAACTATGCTTGTAAAAAACTAAACCGTTACTAATAGATTTTGCAAAATGCTAATGGAATTATTTTCTTCCTTACCTGGTTGAAACTCGACATGCTGCAAAGCCTCTGCTAGAATCCAAAGAAGGTGATTGGATTTCCTTCATAACCTAACAACAAGCCAAGAAGGCCAAGACTATAATGGAGACCACATTTCCATTAATCAATTTAATATAACCCTTCAAGCAAACTCAAGTACAGACCGTAAGAAAAACCTTCTTTAACATATCGTGCAGAGAAAAGGGAGAGACTGGTGTAACACAACCAAGGAGTGGCTGAGTTATTTCACAGGAAAATCAAAAGAGACAAATTGAATGCAGTATAAACTCTCACTAAAACCCTACAATAACCCATAATCCATATCATGACAAGTGGAGGGTAAAGATCAACCACCGGGCCACAAAGCAGGAATTAAGCCAAGCCATTAAATGTGCCTGGCTGCGCTGTGAAATCGTAGCCAGGACTAAGGATTTAAAAAGTGATTACAAACCATTAAAAACGTCTTCATTGGCATCCACTTATGCCTCCCTCCATCATTCATAGATATCACAATGTGAACCATATGTTAAACTATCACTCGTTGATGTGTAAAGTCCGTGATATAAGGCCATTAAAGACCATATTCTATGGTTTAAATCCTTACAAGGTTCTCATCATATTTTAACACTTAATCAAACCATTAAATGATACACAACCACCTTTCCAAAAAGTACCCTTATAAGGGGTGGATTTAACCCAAGGGTAAAATAATAAGGGTAGCTAGGACCAGGGATAATTTTAGGGGCGAAATTTAGCCCATGGGCTATTTTTCCATGTTTTTCTCCAAAAAATGGTTCACCATTTTGCATTTTTTAAAGCCCTGTTTCACCCAATTTTGATGGGTAAAATTTTTTCACCCTAAAAATAGCCAAATAATTAAATAAACGATATAAAATCCTTGGAAATTAAAATATATTTTGAAAAATATCACCAAACATTTTATAGTTGGCGTTTTAAGAATTGGTAAGATTCACCAACATTTTTACACTTTCAAATAAGTATGGTTCCTTAAAATAATCCTTGGCTAGGACTAAGCCTTAGTTTTAGGCTTAGGTCCTAAAAAACCAAACATTAATAATAAACTTAAGTACTAAAAACATCATCTTAGAGAGGCGGCGACCCCGTCGTTACCTCTTGGAGTCAACACCAACGAAAGAAATAACCTGTTATTCAAAACGTTAAACAAGGTAAATTAAACTTACCTACATGTGAATAAAATTATGTAACGATGAATATAAAGGTGTTGTGACCAATAGTAACATGTTACAAACAAAGGAGTCATGTGGTGACATGATGGAAATAAGAAATCATAATATATATATTTTTTAACTATGGATTTTATGGGTATGTGACACCATGAGCATGTTGATGTTTCTCCATGGACAGCAGTGGGTAGTCATTCTCCCCCCACCAGTTAGTCATGTGGTACATGAATCATACATTCTACCAATTGATAATTCCTGCAGTAATGTCTGATTCAAACATCGGTAAGTCATGCAGTGGTACATGTCTCAAACATTGGTAAGTCATGGTACATGACTCAATATCTCATGTGGAGTGCACCCACATGAGTAGAGACATAGTCAATCCCTTAGATGACTATCATATAATAGTCAAAATATTTGAGACTGTTAGATACTTGATTGAGTTATAGTCAGGACCGTTGGAGAACAATCAAACCTCTTGGAGAGCTCAGATAGCCCTACACTTGGCTAGTGGGGTATAATGGGACAATGAAGAATAAAGAAGCCACTTTGGAAGTGGTCAAGGCTTAGAGAACATCAAGGAGGATGGAAATATCACCAATAAATTCTCTAGACCATAGAATATTCCAGAAGTCAACCAAAGGAAAAAGGGAAGAAAATAATAAAAGAAAGAATAATAACAATCTCAAGAACAAGTCAACCAAACAAAAGTAAAATTGACCTAGTAAAAAAGGTCGAGTCAACCCAGTGAGAGAAAGTGACTTTTCCATTATAAATAGAAGTGAAGTTGCCTCATTTTGAAACACACAAATTTTCTGAAGAAAGCAAACAAGTGCACATATCCAAGGAATCTTAGACAGACTATCAAGAAGCATTAAGAAGACATATTTTGGTGTTCACTATCCTTCTATCTCTTATTTTTTCTTAGAAGGGCTCATCTGCTCATATATTATTTTGTATCTTTATTGTATATCATTATTATTTTGATGTAACCAGTGTTGGACACTATAATTGACATTATATCTTGTTGAAGAAATCATCTTATCTAGAAAAGTTTTTGGGTTTTCCCTATAAAGGGTTTTCCCAGGGTAAACATTGTGTCTACTATGGATGTGTTTCTTTCAGTGATATTTATAATGTTGTAGTTTATGTTTATTGTTAGAAAAAATAGGATCACAAAGAAATAGAAATTAAACAATTAAACAAGACGCAAATATTAAATACACTACAAGAGGGACACAAATATAACGTGGTTCACCCAAGATGGGCTACATCCACAAAGAAATTGCTAGTCCTTTATTATTATACCATCTAGAAAAATGAAGGGATAGAAATTGCAGCAACCCCACTGCACTTCCTCTTCCCTCTTACATAATCACATATATTGTTTTACAATACTATAGTACAATACACAACCATATTAAAATGATTTCCTTTTATAGGGGAATTGCCATGGGAAAATACTATGGGACACCCAATACCATGGGTCCACAAACTGTTGGCCAAAAAACATCCAAGAAATTTCTTTTGGGGGCTTCACCCCTGTACCCCCATCGAGGGCCCTCTAGTCTCCTGACCCCCCAGCCGAGGGGCATTCCTGCCCCTCCCCCCTGCACTCCCTAAATGGGACGAGTGGATAATAAAACTAGGGTACAAACACAACTGAACAATAACATCTCTGAATTTGGAAGATTAGGCTCCAAAACCAAAAATCTCCCACTTGGAGACTAATCACAACAACTCCACCGATGTTGCACTTGATGGACTATACTATGAACCTTGGACTTGGAACATTTCTCATTTTCACCTTCCATTAGAGGAATTTTGGGGTCTAAAATGGGCCTCCTAAGGAAAATAATAAAATAATAGTTAAAATAATAAAATAATATTGATTAATTTTGGAGGAAGAAAGAAAAAAACTACTTTTTGTGTTCGTATTTTCGACATATCTCCCTATGATTTTACTCAAATTTCGATCGGGAGAGCTCGTTGGATGCAGAATTTGATTCCGCATCCAACGAGTACCCACAGGCATACTTTTGATGGACCCCGCTACCCCAAAAACAAGAAATGCCTGAAAAAACATGATGATGATGTCATCATCACGTTTTTTCAGGAATTTCTTGTTTTTGGGGTAGCGGGGTCTGTCAAAAGCATGCAATGTGGGTTTTTGTTGGATGCGGAATCAAATTCCGCATCCAACGAGCTCTCCCGATCGAAATTTGAGTAAAAACACAATGAGGTATGTCGAAAATACGAACAAAAAAAGTAGTTTTTTTTAATGACAAATATGTTAATTCAACCATTATGGTTGACTTATTTTATTGAAATTCTATTGGTTCTTGAATTCCAACTTATTTTGGCACGTTCTCTTATAAGGCCCATTTTAGACCCCAAATTTCCTCTAATGATTCTTGAATACCAACGAAAACCAAGCAGGAACTCAATTTCTCTCTGGTTATTACCTTTGTCAACATGTATGCAGGATTATGGCTAGTATGTATCTTTTCCAACTTTAACAGTTCATCTTCTAGAACAGATATTATGAAATGGCACTTGAGCTGTATATGTTTAGTCTTCGAATGAAAGGATGGTTTCTTTTCAATATGAATGGCACTCTAGATATCACTATACAATCTGTTATTCTCCTGCTTCTTACCCAATTCCTCCATGAATCTCTACAGCCAAATCATCTCTTTACTAGCCTATGTAGTATCAACATACTCTGCTTCCATTGTTGAAAGTGAAACAACCTTTTGCAGTTTTGAAATCCAACTTATTGTTGTTCCACCCACAATAAAGACATACCCTATGGTGCTCCTCCTGCTGTCTTTATCACCTACCATATCTGCATCAACATATCCCTGTAGAACAATGTTTGAACCTACAAAACATAATGCATGAGAAGTGGTACCTCTCAAATACCTAAGAATCAACTATAGTGCTTTCCAATTCTCTTTACCAGTATTATACATAGAGCTTCTCACAACTCCCACTGCATGTGCAATATCTAGTCTTGCACTCACCATGGCATACATCAAACTGCTAACTGCTGATGATTGGGGAACCTTGGACATGTATTCTATCTCTTCTTGTGTCTTGGGACACTTCTCCTTACTTATTTTGAAATGGCTGGCCAAAGGTGTACTAACTGGTTTCGCATTCTGCATTCTAAACCTCTCCAACACCTTTTCTATTTACTCACCTTGAGACATTGTCGATTTGTGATTTTTCTTGTCTCTTGTTATTCTCATACCAAGTATTTTCTTTGCATCACCCAAATCCTTCATCACAAATGATTTATCTATTTTCCTTTTGAACACATTTATATCCTGCATGTTAAACCCTACAACAAGAATGTAATCCACATGCAATAACAAGATAATATATCTTCTATTATCTATCCTCTTGAAATAAACACAGTGGTCATAATGGCATTTACTATAACCTTGCTCTGTCATAAGCTTATCAAAATTTAAATACCACTTAATCCGGATTTATGTGAGAATGAAATGAAATAAAATATACATAATCATAAACACAACCATATTGCAAAGATAACATAGATACAATAAACACATATTCTATTAAAATGGTGGAAATAGAACAGACTGTAAATACAACAACTAGAATGGTGGTAGCTATCTCTGAGAAGAGATGTGGTTGCTATGCTCATCCGTTCCAACCTATATATAAAATGAGGCCAAAGGGTCCTATTTATAGTAAGAATGAGGGCGAGAACCCAAAAATTCCGAAACATAACCCTAGAAGATGAACTGTCATAAAGTTTGCGGCCCTAAGGTGGTAAGTTGAACAGTCAAACTCCTGGGGTCATAAATTTTGCATATGATCTTTGATTTGAGCACTCGATATCCCATTGGAAAGGTCTATCCGAGATTTACAACTTTCAACTATGAACAAAATGCATGCCCAAGGAAATTATTTGGCCACCTGAATCACCAAAAAATGTTGTTTAGGGCCTCAAAAAGGCCCCGAAAGTTTCGGACCCAAAAAATTGTAGAGAAATAACTAGGAAATTGCTAGAATGGACAATTGTTTTGAGCCAGTGGAATAGGTGGGAGGCCACCAATATCCATATGGATCAATCCTCCCTCCTTAGGAAGCAATTTCCTCCATTGCGTCAAATCATGTATCATATCTCTAACTGTGTGTTGAGATGATCTCCTGGTATGACATTTGATGAAGTGAAGAGGTTTCCTTTCTTTGACATCCCGAGAGAGCTATAATTGTTGTATGGATGATTTGTTTATGTATGAGAACTTTGAATGTGCGGCCTTGCACTATAGAGGTACTCGAATGGACGAGGGAACACTGACTCTGTTTTCTTCTTATGTCTGATGAGGAGAGACACCCTGTGCAGAGGGTGTGGAGGTCTCTATGGTATGATGTTATCCTTCAGACACAATTGTGAAGAGGGATAATTTCCTAGTGTGGGAGCTTATATTCCTACCCTACAAGACTGTGGCAAGTGCAATTGTATCTAGGATCTGATAGAGTTATCCTCCCAAAGTGATAATGACACTGCGAGGTCACGACTCATATACAACATGACACTTCCACATATATGGTTCTCCTAAAAGAACATCACAGACTTCAAGTGGGGACACATCACACAATACCTCATCTTTGAAAGGTTTGATGCCACATGGTAGGAGGAATTGTTGAGTAATGTGGATACCTCGTCCTTGGCTTAGCTTGCAACCGATGTTGTAGGGTTACGGTTGTGGTGTTGTCGGACGATCCAATTTATTGATGAATTATGATAAGATTAGGTTCTTTTGGCTTTCATTGTCAATAACAAAATGTAGTGCCATTCCCTTCACCCACATCTACAAGTGGAAGAGGTGCTTCTCTGCCTCTAACTCTTCAGGACCCTCTAGTTGAATCTGTGTGGTAGCAACAATTGCAGTGGGGTCTGCATCAATGATATGCTTCCCATGGTCTACGGCTGTGGCATTGGGTTCCAAATCAAAATTGGGATTTGATTCTGAAGTTTTGATCTCGACCACCAATGAATTCTTTGAGTGACATTCATCAGTGTTGTGCCAAGGTATTTTATGAAATTCACTTTACTTCTTGGTGTCCTTTGTCTTTAAATTCCCCTTCTTTTCTTGCAATGGGGACTAGTTGTCCTTTCCTTGTCCTATGTTTTGTGTGCTAGGGTTTCCCTTGCCTTGCTTCTATGGTGGGTTCGCAGGTCCAGAGTCTCGCTTGTTCTTTTGCCTAAATTTCTCCTATATTTTGACAACATATCGATAGGAAGATCCAAGTGAAGATATTTCGAGGAAGTCCATATCAGTTCAGATGTACCGATGTAGACCACTGTGATATTTTAGTATCAGGTGTCACTCGGAGTCCTTGATACCCAACTTTGTGTGCAAGGTATGAAAGTTGTTGGTGTACTTCGACACCGTATGGTCCCTCTCTTGACGCAGAATGGTCCATTTTGTGTACTGGTCATCATAGTTTCACACGGGGTAATATTGTTCCTTGATGACATCTATGAAAGAGGCCCAAGTGGGATTTGTCTCAAACATTCCAGAATCGTCTGATGAGTTTTGCCCCCAATAAGTACCCCACCAATTTTGGACACGGGGGACTTCCTTAAGGAGAGCGAAGGTGATCATTTCCTTGTTGAAGAAATTGTGGACAGAGAAATACCCTTCTAGAACATTCAACCAATTATCTAGGGATTTTGCATCGATTTGGCCTGAAAATAAAGGGATATCAAAGTTAACTTGTACCTTGAAGGGAGTTGCATCCCTAAGCCGACTGCTAATTGAAGAGGCACTTGCAGTTTCCAGCATTCACAAAAGAATTTGGGCAAAACTATCCATCATCTCGTTCCTTTGTCGCTCGAGGTATTTCTCGAGAAGAAGCTAGATAGGATCTAGTTCTCTATGATCTCTCTTTTCTTCTACCATGGGAGGTTGTATGGGGTGACGAGAGTGATCAAGTGAAACTAGTTCGATACCAAACTCTCTATACCCTGACCTTGCCGGGGACATGTGCCGAGAAACAATCAAAACAATAGATTGCTATGATACCACTGATCTAGATTTATGTAAGAAAGAAATGAAATAACATATATAGAATCATAAACACAACCATATTGGAAAGATAATAGAGATACAGTAAACACATATTCTATTAAAATGGCAGAAATAGAACAAACTGTAAATACAACAGCTATAATGGTGGTAGCTATCTTTGAGAAGAGATGTGGCTGCTACGCTCATCTGTGTCAAGATGAATACAAAATGAGGCCAAAGGGGCCTATTTATACTAAGAATGAGGGTGAGAACCCCAAAATTCCAAAAAATAACCCTAGAAGATGAACCATCATAAAGTTTACAGCCCCAAGGTGGTAAGTTGAACAATCAACTTCCCAGGGTCATAACTTTTGCATATGATCTTTGATTTGGGCACTCGAAAGCCCATTGGAAAGGTCTATATGAGCTTTAAAACTTTGAAATATGAACAAATTCTTGCCAAAGGAAACCATTTTTCCATGTGAATGACCAAAAGTCATCCTTTAGGGCCTCAAAAAGGCCCCAAAATTTCGTGACCCAAAAAACCATAGCGAAATAACTAGGAAACTGCCACAATGGACAATTGTTTTGAGATAGTGGAATAGGTGGGTGGCCACCGATATCCATATAGATCACCACTTCCTTAGAGCTTGTTTTAGGAAACACAATCTCTTCTTCAACCTGCAAACCAAATTCTCCTACCCTTTGACCTCATACCCTTGTGGCTGCTAAATATAAATCTCTTCCTCCAAATCCCCATGGAGAAAGGTTGTTTTTACATCTAACTGTTCAAGATGAAAATATTCTACTGCGACTGAACTTAAAATATTCCTAATTGAAGTCATTTTAACAACATGAAAAAATATTTCATCAAAGTATATACCTTTCTTTTGTGCAAACTCCTTTACAACAAGTCTATCCTTGTACCGCTTCTTGCCTCTATCTTCTTCCTTCAACCTGTAAACCCATTTATTTTGCAATGCCCTTTTTCCCACAAGAAATTAAATCAAATCCCATGTTTGATTTCTTACCAATGATTCCATCTCCTCATCCATGCCTTGCTCCCACTTATTTTTAGTTTCTACTTGCATTGGCTAATAAAATTTTGGTTCACTAGAATCAATCATCAATAAATAATACAGTGAAGGAGCGAATCGTTCAGTGGGTCTACTTAAGCTGGTATATCTTCTTATATTTACAGGATTTTGAGGTACATGCTGTTTCTCTTGATTTTCTTCTGCCTTTGGAACTTCATTTTATTTGATTTCATCAAGTACTGTGTACTCCGTGCTTTCCTTTTCTTCTTTCTTTCCCTGCAACTAATCTTTGTACATAAATTTTTCATTAAATACTACATCTCTACTCCTAATGATTTTGTGATTTTCCTAATCCCATAAGCGATAACCAAAATCATCAACCCCGTATCCAATAAAGGTACATTTCTTGGATTTATCCTCAATCTTTGTTCTATTTTCTTTATCAATATGGACAAATGCTTCACAACCAAAAGTTCTTAGAAATGATTAGTTTACCTATTTTTCTATCCATGCCTCCTTTGGAATCCCACCATATAAAGAGATTTAAGGCCCTCTATTTATTAAATAAACAACAATATCTACAATATCAACCCAAAACTGTAAGGGAAACCTTGTTTGCAATCACATACACCTTGCATGCTCCATGATCATTCTATTCATTGTTTCTGACATGCCATTTTCTTGTGGTGTTCCAGGGACTGTCTTCTCTCTATGAATCCCATTGTATGAACAATAAAAATCAAACTCCTTGCTGGAGTATTCAACTCCATTATCAGAGATGCGGCATTTCAAATTTTTTCCTGTCTAATTCTCAACCAAAGATTTCCACTTCTTAAAAGTAGAAAACACATCAGATTTCTATATAATGCAATAAACCCAACTTTTTCTGGTTGCATCATCAATAAAAGTAACATAATAATGAAAGAAACCAAGATAATGTACCTGAGCTAGTCCCCATACATCTATATGCACAAGCTCTAAATTTTTACTATTCTTTTGTTTACCAAGCCTAAGAAATCTAACTCTCTTCTGTTTTTCATAAACACAATTCTCATAGAATTCCAAACTTACGTGCTTTAGATATGGAAGCAATTTCCTTGAGTGGAGAATTTGCATCCCCTTCTCACTCATGTGTCCATTGGCCAAGCCTATGACGCCACAATGCTTCAACTATTTATGTGGAAGCTACAATGATATAATAATTAGTATTGTGAGGATATAAATACAACGTACCTATCCTATCTCCTTTTTCTATTACCAATGCTCCTTTAGTGATCTTCCACCACATTTTTCCAAAAGTAGACAAAAAAAAACTATCTCCCAACTTCCTTGTTGAGATCATATTTCTTTTCATAAAAGGAATATGCCTTACATATTTTAGAAACCATTCATTTCCATTATTTAACTTAATCCGTACCTTACCCATTCCAACAATTTTACATGGTTCATCACCTCCCAATAAAACATGTCCAAAATCACATGGAACATAATCATGAAATATTTCCTATGGGGTGTAGCATGACATGAAGTGCCTAAACCTACTACACAGTAATAACTAGTATTATCTAATGCAAGAATCAAAGCATACTGTAACACATCACCTGCTACATTTTCTTCCTGAGTATTCTCTTACTTCCTGTCTCCTTTCTTCTTTGGAGCTCTACAGTATTTCTTCAGATATCCTCTCTTACCACAGTTCCAGCACTCTAAATCTCCAAATATGGACTTGGATTTGCCCTTTCTAGACTTGCTGTGATTACTTGGGATCCTTCCTCTATGATTTTGTCTTCCCCTGCTCTCCATGGTCAATGAATTACCTGATGTCTCACCTATGATTATTTCCTCTTAAGAATAACACCAATAAAATCATCAAATTTAATAGTGTTTGAACTAGGGACAAAGTTACTTACAACCATGACCAATGTATTCCAACTTTCTAGAAATGAGTACAATATTAGATTATTCCTAACCTCAGAATCAAAGTTCAATTTTACAGGACTTAGCTAACTAGTAAGCATATTAAATTCATTTTAAATGGTCATCAACAAATCCACCTTCTGACATCTTCATATTAAATAAATGCTTCATTAAGAATACCTTGTTGGAAGCTGATGGCTTTTCATAGAGATTAGCTAATGCACTCATCATACCCTTTGTTGTATTTTCTTTTGAGATATTGAAATCCATCAATGAAGCTAGGAACAACCGTATTGTTACCAGTGATTTTTTGTCAAGAAACTCCCATTCTTCATCCTTCATAGTCACTGACTATTTTTTTCCACCCAATGGTAGGTGTATATCCTTCTAGTACAGATAGTCCTCCATTTGCATCTTCCATAACTAGTAGTTTTGTCCGTTCAATTTCTCGACCCTAAACTTTTCTCCTTCTTCCATTTCTCCCACTAGAACCAAGAACCCTTATTTTTTGTGATTTTACCAACCAAATAGACCATTTGGATCTGATAACAATTGTTAGAAAAAATAGGATCGCAGAGCAATACCAATTAAATAATTAAACAAGATGCAAATATTAAACAAATTACAAGAGAGACACACATATAACCTGGTTCACCCAATATGGGATACATCCACATAGAAATTGCCAGTCCTTTATTATTATACCATCCAACAAAATGAAGGGATACAACCTGTAGCAATCCCACTGCACTTCCTCTTCTCTCTCTCACAGTCTCTCTCACACAATCACAGAGATTGTTTTACAATACTACAATACAATACACAACCATATTATAATGCTTTCCTTTTATAGGGGAATTACCATGGGAAAATACTATAGGTCACCCAATACGATGGGTCTGCAAACTGTTGACCAACAAACATCCCAAAAATTTCTTTCAGGGGATTTGCCCCCGAACCACCTTTCTCAGTGGCGCTTCCCTCTCCCCCCCGCACCCCCATCTTGGACGAGTGTACAGTGAAACTGGGGTACAAACACAAGTGAAGAATAACATCTATGAATCTGGAAGATCAGGCTGCACAACCAACATTTATGTGATACACAAATTTTGAAAAGTTTAAAAACATCTAACTGGTAATACAAATCAACATGGTATTAGAGATATTCTGAAAGAGGCCATTACATAGTCTGAAAAAGTAGGTTTGAAAAGTATTCCAAAAAACAGGTTTGAAAAAAACAAGATTCAGAAGAGTAGGAATCTGGTTCCAACGATTTTTGGGGTTTCTCAAATCCTAGGCATTATCTCAACCAATCTAAGGGTTGAGGATAGAATGGACGGGGAAGATAATTTTAGATATTGGAAGCATAAGCTAATTCTCATTCTAGAAGAGAATGATCTTTTAAATTATGTTCAAGAGGTTATCCTAGAACAAAACAAGAAGAGGCTAAAATGAAGTATAAGAAGAATATGGAAAAAGAAAAAAGAATACTATCTAATTCAATCAAGGACCACTTGATCCCTCATGTGTCAGAATTGAAGACTCCTTAGTAGATGTTTGGTTCATTGACAAGATTATATGAAAGCAAGAATACTAGCAGAAAGTTAATTTTAAAACATCAGTTAAGGAATGTGATGGTGAACAAGTCAGAGACAATGTCCTCCTAATTTACAAGGGATTTTCAGATCAAGGATAAACTAGTAGTTATTGGAGATACTGTAGAAGATACAGAGCTTGTATTGACAACATTGAATAGTTTTCCCTCTTCTTGGGATTTGTTTATTCAAGGCATATGTGCAAAGAAAAAGCTACCCAAGTTTGATATGTGATGGGAAGATTGCACGCAAGAAGTGGCAAGGTTGATATCCAAGATGCAGAAGATGAATGATGAAGAAAACAAATCACTTTCAGCTCATGCAATAAGAGGAAAAGGAAGAAAGGTTACCAAGAATATTGATAGAAGACCAGTATCAAATAAAAAGAAGGATATGACCAAGATTATGTGTTACAATTGTAACAAGTTGAGACACTATGCAAGAAATTGCACTCAAGAGAACAAAAAGGGGAAAAGGAAGCATCATGCTTGTTGGGAAAATTATTTGTCTACTTGAATAAACAACTAAAGCTCCCAAAACATAAATTGTCAACCAAATGAAGTCTTTTATTTCAAAGCTATCATGTAATATCTATGCAAGCACAATTTGTACTTGACACTGTTGATCTATTGGTATGAAATTGAAACTCTTTGTAAACTAGATCACACCTTCTTGAAAATAAATCAAACCTCAAACCTATTCATAAAACAACATTATAAATCTAAAATCAAAATCACCTCTTACGAAGCAAGATCTAATTACATAAATCTGAAAGAAATGCTATGTTGGCCAACGATCTATCAAAATAAATTAACATGATAACAACAACGATAAATCTAAAAATGAATGAAAGCAAGAACTAAATGATAAACAAAATCACACACTTACAATCAACACTACCAACATCTGCTTAGGGAAGAGGGCCCTTCCTCCACCGAGTAGAGATGGATCTCCACAATGAAGGCCTACAACTACAGAATTAAGAAACTACCAGCATGTGTTATCAGAATGAAATTATTACAACAGAGTTTAGATCAAATTCTACAGCATAACATTGCTTTCTCTCCTCTACACCCTTTTTCCATGATATTGATTACATAATTATACGTACAAATCATTCATGAGGATGAGGAACTAAATTCCCCACTTGGAATATGTTTTAGGAAATTTGCTAATTTGAAAACCTGTCGTAACTACAAATATTGGAAAATATCCTCTCTAAGAACCACTTGTATCTCTCAAATTGTGGCTGTTTTGGGACATTTTCTCACGAATCAAGTAATTGAGGTCATTATGCACAAAATCCATGTCCCTAATTTTTGAGATTCTTCTCCATATGGCCGCAAATTTTAACACAAATCAAGGTGTTCTTATCTGGAACACGTTTTTGGTTGAGGCCGTTTGGTCATGAGCTAGAGGATGCCATGTTGGAAATGTGTACGAATTCAATATCACAAATCCACATAATCAATCTTAGGAATGAAATCATGTTGTGAATTTTCATGTGGATGTGTGCTAGCATGCTAACTTTAGAGACTTGAACCATGAGTGATGCTGCTGCTAATATGAAAAATCACTTCACTAACCATCATTAACAAAATTATCCATAATAGTCTTCAATTCATAAAAAATAAAGGAAAACAATCATTATTAGCCACTAAAGCATCAATGGGAGTAATATGGTATTTTACAGGAAGATAAAACAAATAGATGGACAATGGAATGATAAATGTGCAATAATAGGAAGAAGATGGATGAAATAAATATTGATAGGTGATGAAAATAGGGACAAATCCATGACCCAACATCTCCCCCAAACTGAACTTGTTGTATTTCCTAATGCAACCCAATACCCTTGTAGCATCCAAACTAGAAAGACTCATTCAATTGTTGTTTTTATTTTACGATGCATAGTGACCAAAACCACTATACTTTCCCACTGATGATGTTAATGGAATATGATGCTTCTTTCCAAATAATACTTGAAGCTTCTTCAAATAGTGGTTGCATTTCTCCTTCAAAAGTAGCCCTTAAGTGTTTTCTAGCAATTCTGGTGGAGTTTCAGCAATTAGCGAAAACTTTAGCGGATAATTTTAGTGGAAAACTTAGCGGAGTTTCAACTATTTAATAGAGAATTTAGCGAAGTTTCAACCAATATGACAATGAACTTCTTAGACCAATTTCTTGCAAATGATGAACTGGGTTTGGCTAAAGTTTTGCAGGTAAGTTTTTACTAGTCCAATGCATATCCACACAAAAAATCAGAGATACCCACATCATAGATTTCGAGAAAAATGGGAATTCATTGTAGGTGATGATGGACATTTTCTCGAAAACCATGCAACATTTTTTTTCTTCTAAAACTTGGTGATTATATTCCTCTTACCACAGTGCTTCTTAATGCCAAAAATTGAATCCATCTGATGCATAGATCTTGAGATATATACAAAATGGCTATAGATGATGACAACCATTTTCTTGAAAACCGTGCATTGGATTGAGCTGAAACTTACCATATTTGTTCTTCATGATGTTGTGCATTCCTTGTCCAAGTTTCATGAAAATAAGTTTCATGGTTTGGAATATATGATTGAATCATTTTCCACATTTTATATAGAACAAATGTGCATGAGAAAAATGACATCCATGGAAGAGAGGAAAACAAACCATTGTGCACAATTAACCCCCGCAACCCCCCCCCCNTGTATTGGGTCCGTCTTATCTTCAGCCTCTTGTAACTTATTTTGTGAAGATTGTTGCATGAATTTAGAAAATCCAAGCTGGGAATAAAAAAACACTTTGAAAATAGATTCTATGCTACTATGTTCTTATCAATGGAAAACTCAAATCAAAGACCCAATGTAAAGTGGAAAATCTTGGAATACTCTATGTCAGAGGAACTATGAGTTAAACCAAAAAATCTCATATTGATCTTAGACGATACAAATCAACATATGGAATATAACAAGAATCTTCAAATTAATTACCACGAACCTTTCCATCCTTGGCAGCTAGTTCATTTCTTGATAGTTCAGATTTGTTTGCTGAGTATGAGAAGGTTAGTTTACAATTTTGAATTAATGCTTGATCATTCATACTCATAGTCCCATGGTGACATTAAAATCCTTGGTTTATATGAGAGTAAGGCTCATATCTTGTGAACTAATACAGAAAGCTGAAATAAACCATTATGAGGATAAGATGTTTCTCAAATAATCAATCCAACCATGTCAGTTAAAAAAGCAACCATCATATCCATTCATGTAATAAATCTAGAAGCCATGTATGCATTAGACTCATTCATCATCATGATTGAATGTACAAGATGACTCTAATTTGCACTAAAAAATTGCCTAAGATGTTATTACATGAATGCTCAAGATTGATCTTTGGAATCTCTTAAAATGCTTCAGATAACAAGTAATCATACCAAGCTTTGAATGGAAGAATTCTGAGTGCTCCATGTTCTAGGTTTACCATCAAATTCTTGAGCATATGTATAAAATGATTGACAACCCACATACCATATGATATATCCTTCAATAATCTCATTTTGATATATGTGGATTGCAACCTTGTAATAATGGGATTTCAGATCTCAAAACATCTTGTTTTACTGCTGTGTAAAGAGAAGCATGTTGCCTCAAAGGTTGGTCTATCTTTCATGACAGAAATACTTCTTTTTCATGAATAATCACAACATCAAGTATGTAAGGACCAAAATCTTTATCATCATTATGAAGTGCACATGACAATAGTTGTAAATCAATGTATGCATCAACGAACTATGAAGCCCACACCTATAAATGTATTCTTTGTTGTATGGAACCATATACTTCTTCCATTGTAGGTTCTCATGAAACAACAACAATGCCTTTTATTCCTACTATTGGTTCTTGTGTGGCAGCAAGAGAGAATATTTTCTCATGCTTGGACATAGGAGATGTAGGGAAGGATTGACTTGGGTTGCATGGATTGGAATGATGAAGGACAAATAACTAGTGGTAAAGAAGTGGGAATTCTATACAGAAAATGGAAAAGGATAATGCTTAATGGTTCTTCATGACATTTTCCTAAATCTTTAATAAATCGAAAACTCGTGCTATTTTACCTCAAGTTTTACCTATGTGGAATCCTTGGTTGGCATGGATGGAATGATGCTGGAGCAATGTAGGCCGATCTGCTGCTTAGATAGATGTATATGAGAGATGAAACTAAATGAGGATGAATATGATCTGATTGTGTTGTGCTGGCTGCATGTAAGACTGCTAACTGCTGGAAGAAAACGGAAAACAACTACACATATGTTGGAACAAATGATGTTGTAAGTCACTATTGAAACCATGAGATCATATAATATTAAACCGCTACCAAACCGAGGTACAATTATTTACCATGTGAATGTATGTGCTAAAGTCGATCATGGAAAGAAATCATTAGATTGCTGACCATTAATTTACGTTGTTAACCAATGTGAAGAAACTCACCTTTGATGACAATGAGTTCTAAAGTACCTTAGTGCATCTTGACATGTATGAATGGATTTTTTGGATTCAAATCACTTGCAAGATTTGTCAATCAAGAGGAATTGATGAATCTCCATGATTAACAACAATGAGATTTACCATTGATGTATGCAGATCCCAGGGTGACTATGAAATAATTTATTCATGGGTGAGTAGTGAATGGATTGGAAAGTATGGAAGTGATGAAATATATGGAGCAGAAGATAATGTAATGAATGGAATGGCAGAGTGAAGAAGGGAATGTATAGGCATATCATGGTGTTGCTGAATGAGGATGATGAGCATAATTTCATCTTAAAAGGATTCTTGGAATATAGCAATGAGACTTTACTTCAAAAACATTAGTATTTGTATGGTTTTCACATCAATCTCTCCATTTTTTATGTTCTCAATCCATTTGCAAATTGAGAAAAAAGTCTTCAAAATTCACTCATGCATATATTAACTTTCTATGTTTTGAGGACCTGCAAAAACCTACACTTGCTTGCAGTAAAACATGAGATCATGGAAAAAGAGAGGTGATCACTCTCTCTTCATCCAATACTTATGAAAATAAAAGCAATTACTTATAAAATAGATCCAAAATGAATGTAGAAAATTCAATTTATACCTGTGGGAGAGCAATGGCCAATTAGAATCACTAACAGTGTTTCGATCATAAATTCTCCGTTCCTCATCCAATTTGAGTGATTCCAAATCCAAATGAAAATAAATTTATAGGTATATTTTCATTAGAATAAAGTTTTAAAAATTCCATGATATGATATGTCAAAGCTGCTTAGTATCAACCTGTAGGACAAGGTGTTTTTCGAATTCCGGTCTATACCAACAGTCACAATTTTAGAAATAAATTTTTTCATTTGATGATGGATTGATGTGATTCCAATTAAATACGAAATTAGATTCATGTAGGTATCTCCAATAGAATTTTTTTTTGAATCCAACAAAAATGCATAGGCCAAATAGGCCAATGAATAGTCTAGGAAACCGAGTTTTAAAAATGCTGATTTGTGATAGGCAGTCAGTATTTTGGTCATAAAATTTTCGTATGATATCGAAATTGAGTGATTAAAAATGAGTTGTAAACTAGATTAATAGGGGAATATACCAATGAAACAGGTTTTCAATATATATCCATTAAGGAATCCAAAAGGTGATTGTCCCGGCTCTGTTCCTAAGTTGCCTGCTTGACACCCCGTTAGTATTTTGACCAAATATTTTTTCGTTTGATGCCCAATATCAAAAATTAAAATTGGTTTGGAAAATAGATTCAAAGGGATACTTAGAGATGAAATAGTTTTTAAAAATAATTCCATTTGGTCTCCCAAAAATGGACTGTCCCGAATGTGTTTCAATAAAAATTTCAAGCCAAAATTCCACAAAAATCCAATAAATGAAATATGGCTCCCAAAAAAGTGACCGGAATAGGTGTGGATGTTTTTAATGATATAAATTTCAATAGAACACATACCCATACAAAAAATTTCAAGCATTGAGTACCTAGATTGTCTTACATAGTGTGTTGCAACAACTGCTGCAACTCTTAAAAATGATAGAATGTTTGAAATAACGCTTGTGTATTTTTATGGATGTGTTATAAAGAAATGGAAAATACAGACATATCATAATGATCACAAAAGTTTCAAGCTTGAATGTTTCCATAATCATTTGGATCCTTTCTCCATGGAGTCTTCATTCACCAATACTTCCTTCCTCTTACCAATTTCCCGAAAAAGAGAGATTAGTAATATGGGTGGCTCTTACTGCACCATGTGTCCAAGAGTTCTTATTCAAAACAAAATGAAACTATCTATGCATCCTAGATCTAAGTGAAAAATCAAACGAGATCTTACCAATAAATTTACCTCGCTTAGATCTTCAAGCAAAGTTCATGTCTAGCGGTGCGAGTAAACTGGTTTTCACATCTAGACTTATTGTTCTCTTTACTATTTTATTTATTTATAATGTCCTACACTACTTGGAAATAAAAAAATCTTCTCAAGCGTAGGAGAACTTCCAATGGAGCCACTTTTGAACAAATGACTCAAGTATGCTCATACTCCAAACATAAAAATATAAATTTATGAATGCTAGGATATGAGAGATCAACTTCCCTTGAAATGATGGTGCCAAGAATCGCTGAAGTATGGAATTGTTGGGTCCCAAAATGACCCTTTTAAACCACATCCATTATACCCTGTTTGTTTGGTCTTACTCCATTTTGTGCACCAAACAAACATTCTTTCCTCACATGAGCCCTAAATCTTCACAGATATGATTAATTATTGTTTCAGCTTATTAATGATTATGATTGCTATAATCAGGACTTTGCTTCTTGAATTATGCTAACTCATTATTATTTTACAAAGATAGTGAAAGCTATGAGAGAGTACAGGTGTAGCAGTCTGAGTGGTCCAAAGAGGAGATGAGCATTCACTACCAGCTGTGACTTGCCAGTTCTGTCTCTACATGCTGATCCAACCAAGGGTCATCATTCCACGCGGGTTGCGATAGACATGGCTGCAACATCGCGCCACTGCTTGAAGTTATCTGCAATCGTCAGGGAATCTCTTGAATTGGTTATGTTATTCATTTACTGGCTCGGGAAATAGAATTCCCTATATTCCCTACTTTTGTTTAATTCCCACCACAACTGTAACAACTCATGTAACAGGGCAGCCTGAAGATCGTAGATATTCATGCTGCCCGATATTAGTGGGTGGGGGTTACTATTTTTGATGTATAAGTACGGGGAAATATTTAGAGCCAGGGGTTGGACAATATCATATTTTATTGTGCGAGCTGTAACAGAGACCGTACTTTCATTCCACCATTTTAATACAAGGATCAATATTCTCCATATCTCTGTGTTTTAACTTATGTTAGTTTCGGCATCTTTGTTCGAAGTCTGGGCCCGCCTTCCCATAGAGATCACAGAGTTAATTAGATGTTTTGTTACTTGGTTGTGTGGCATGGATGTTACATTGTATGCATTTGTTTCAGTACCTGCAACAATAATGTTTAATTGTTGTGGTTCCTTTAATAATTAGTACTTGCATTTCCTTTAAGCTGCAATAGTGTGGTGTGATAGTCGACTGTGTAGGTTAACTTCCTTTATGCATGTGTGTGATGGCTGTAACAGTCAAGCTCTTCCTTAGTTCCTTCCAATTACTTGTGTTGCTCAGGTTTGCTAATTTAGGTAGACCATAGTTTAGAGTTGTTGGTTCAATTCATGTTATTTCTTATTCTTAGATTAAGGTTGGATTAAACTAGTCACAATGGATTTGCATATAGTCTGGTAAATTAGGATTTAACTTTCCACAAAAGTAAGTCTAGATATTTATTTCATGAATCATTCATTGCTGGATTGAAGTTGTAGGAAGTGATTGCAATTCCGAATTCTTAGATAGGTAGTTTAGATCAGTTTAATTATGGGAGGATTTTGACTAAATAGATAAGTAGGACAGTTTATTCAGTCATCAACTACTTAGTGTTTAAGCACAGACAGTGTGAATTATCTTTGAAATAAAAAGACTTCCCTAGGTTGACAATTTATATTGAGCGTTCTGCATGATGGTTTTAATTAACTGGCATTATAGAGTGACCAACATTTTGGTGCCTTTGCTGGGGAAGGTAATTATTAGACACGATAGTAGTTGCATCTATTCATTTTTCTTTAGTATTTAAGTTTGCATGTTTTGGGTTTCATGAATACGAGAGGAGTACAACGTGACATTCCTAGAACCCACAGAATACTAACATTACAGGTGGTCGAGGTTGTGGCAGAAATATAGCATTTGGAAGAAGAACATTCATTGACGATCTAGTTGCCAGAACCAATTCCTCTACTGGAGCTTTCCATCAGGAATCCTCTGTCAGAATAAGCCCAATTACCTCCCAATTACCTCCAGGGTGGAAGCATCAGTTTCCACAGTGGAGAACACAGGAGGAGCTGCGACACCCTTAGGTGTCCCTACAGAGGAAGATAGAGTTACTGCTATGGGAGAAGGTGATTGAGACATGATTTATCACATTAACATGAATGAGGTGACAAAGGAGGAGTGGACACAGTTTCATCAGAAGCAGGAAGATCAGAGGAAGCGAAGGCAGGAGAGACCAAAGGGAAAAATGAATAACAAACATGAACCGGAAGATCATGAAGAGGTGATGGGGGAGAATCATCACAATGATGATGATCCCCCACATGAGGGGACAGTTTCCACACTCCAGTTCCCTAGTCAATAGCCAGTTGGATAGGCCCCCATGAAAAAAATATCACGATCAATATTACCTCGTTTTCATGGAAAGGCCACAGATGATCTGGATGAATTCCTCTTTGAGTTTGACATCCTCTGTTGCAGCTATGACTACACTTATAGCGAGCAGAAGTTAAAACGTGTCCCTAATACTTTGAAGGATAAAGTGCTACATTGGTTCATGAGTTTGGGTGGTGAAATTTTCACCACATGGGATCAAATGAAATAGGTGTTCCTGGAAAAACACTAGGAGTACTGCAACACTAAAGATAAAAGAGAAGAGTTGTTCAGCATGGTACAAAGGGATGAAGAAAGTTTGGAAGATTTTGTTGAGAGGCTCTTGTACAATGTGTAGAGGGATGGATAGACTAATATGGGGTTATATGTGCTCAAGATAATCCTACTTCATGGGATTAGGGAATATTTCCTAGGTATGTTGAACCTTCTAGGAAAGTGGGATATCTCAAAGGAATACTTTGAAAATATTGTTGAATTATGCAGAAGGTATTCCAGAGGATCCTCCAGGACCAACAAACAGGACAAATTGGAACGAGATGTCTTCGACAGAACACATAAGTCATCCAATGGAGGAGCCACTCGAGCATAAATAGGAAACCTCTGTGTCTGAAGTAGTGGAGCCTTTAGTCAGTTACAGTAGTGGAGCCTTTAGTCATTGAGGATGTTCCATCCTCTGTGTCTGAAGAAAGGATGAACCAATAGTACTCATCCCACACAATACTTCCTATTATTGAGGATGCTGAAAGTCCTACCAAGACACCGGTTGAAACACATAGAGGAACAACTATTGAAGCATAGCCTACACAACTAATTAGAGAACTGCCATATTCTGAAAGACTGACACTACAAAAAGCAGTGGAATAACCCCAGTTTAACCTCTTAGGAGAGTTGAAAAATCTATATGTCAAAATTTCACTACTACATGCCCTCCATGATTTGCCTATTTATCGCCAAAACAATCTGGGACATGTGTGTAAGAAACCAGGTAGAAAACCCATGGATCCTCTCATTATCCATGTCATAGGGAAACTATCTGAACTGATAATGGGAAAAACTCTCCTAGCCAAATATGATGATCCTGGGAACCCTACTGTCATAGTGCAGATTGGGAAAACACAGATATCAAATTTGCTGGTAGATCTGGGTGCAAATATTACTGTTATGACCATAGAAACTGTACGAAAACTTGGGCTCACCAATATTCGGCCAACCCCTAACATTTTAGAACTAGCTGACAGGTCCATTATCAAACTCGAGGGAATATTGGATGACCTCATCGTCTTAGTTGACTCGTGGGAATACCCTACTGACTTCTTGGTTTTACATCCCAAGTCATAGCTAGGGGGACACCCGCTCATGATCCTGGGAAGACCCTGGTTAGCCACATCAAATGCTTGCATCAGCTACCGGTCAGGGTCTGTGACCATCCCAGATGGGACTGAAACAAATTACCTTACCTTGTATCCTCCACCTCGACCTAGTCTAGAAGTTGAAACTCCATTATGGTTGGAGCTAGAGGAAGAGGAGGGCGATCAGCCACTTTTAACAATAGGGAAGGCTTTGACTTTAAAGGATGAAACAAAGGGCAATGCCATTAATAGTTTCATCAGTGAGCCCACTTCTGTCAACAGACAAATTTATCATATCATGAACAATACCCTAGGTGAAGAAATGCAAGGAAATCTCACATAGGAGACATTATTCAGTGACACCCACATAATTCTAGTTCTGAAAATTTCAAAAAGTGTTCCAGTTGAGATAGAGCCGGGAAAAAAACTGAACATCAATCCCAATATCGCTCCTGATGAACATGAACGCTTGATCACTCTCTTGAAAAAGAATAAGGGGGAATTTTCCTGGGAGTACACGGATATGAAGGGTATCCCTTCTAATCTGTGCACCCACCACATTTATATCAAGAGTGACTCCCGGCCTGAGTGCTAGCCACAACGAAGGATGAACCCCAATCTTAGGGATATAGTGAAGGAGGAAATTCAAAAACTCTTAGAATCGGGGTTTATATACCCGATCTTAGACAATGAGTGGGTTTCTCCACTCATGATATTACCCAACAAGAATGGGAAATGGAGATTCTGCGTAGATTATAAAGAGTTAAAAAAGCCAACGTAGAAAAACCACTTTCCTTTGCCTTTCATTGATCAGGTACTTGACACCCTATCCGGGAAGAAGCTCTTCTCCTTTCTGGATGGGATTAGTGGGTACAATCAAATCCAAATTACTCCTAAGGACCAAGACAAGACCACTTTCACCTGTCCCAGGGGTACCTTTGCATACAGGGTGCTCCCCTTCAATTTGTGCAACGCACCGGCCACCTTTCAGAGAGCTGCGATTGGCATCTTTTCGGAGACGATCAATTGACGGTATGGATATTTTCATGGATGACTTTACCCCGTATGGCAGTGAATTTTAGGAGGCACTAGAAAACTTAGAGAAGGTTTTAACACGCTGTGAGCAAACCCAACTATCTTTGAGCACTGAAAAGTTCCATAAGATGATGAGCGAAGGTGTAGTGCTGGGGCACTTTATCTTTGCTGATGGTATCCAAGTAGATCCATCCAAAATTAGGGTAATTGAAAATATACCCACTCCTGGAACACAGAAAGAGGTAGGTATATTTTTAGGGCATGCTGGTTATTATAGAAGATTCATAGATTTTTTTTCCAAACTGGCTTCTCCTTTATTTACCTTATTGATGAAGGATGTACAGTTCATTTGGAATGATGCATGCCAGACAATGTTCATTGAAGTTAAGAAGAGGCTATCTACAACTCCTATCTTAAGGGGGACCAATTGGTCTCTACCTTTTCACATTTCTTCAGATGCCTCTGACACTGCAATTGGAGCAGTGTTGGGGAAGTAGGATGGTCAAGCACCATATGCAATCTACTACATCAGTAAAAACTTGGCCCCTGTTGAACTCAATTACACTGTTACAGAGAAATAATTTTTATCCATTGTCTACTCCATTAACAAATTCAGGCACTACATCACTGGATATCCCACCTTTGTACACACTGACCACTCAACCATCAAGTATTTAATGAACAAACCAGTTACAAATGCTAGGATAACTAGATGGTTGTTACTATTACAGGAATTTGATATTACCATTATTGACATACCTGGGAAAGAAAATGTTGTTGCTGATTTTTTATCTCGTTTTACTAATAGTGATGATAGCTTACCAGTTGAAGATTCTTTCCCAGATGAACATTTATTTGTAGTTTCATCTCATTACCCTTAGTATGCAGATTTTGCTAACTACTTGGATGTAGGAAAGCTTCCAACACATTTGTCAAAGAGAGAGAAAAGGTAGATTATTCAACAAAGTGCTAGGTATTGCTGGATAAATGGTCATCTTTTCTACACAGGTCCTAATCTTGAGATCAGAAGATGTGTAAGGGAGGATGAGGTCTTCCATAACTTGAAGGATTGTCATGATGAGCCATGTGGAGTACATTTTGCAGATAAAAGGATAGGTCATATGGTGTTAAGAATGGGCTATTATTGGCCAATAGTTTTTCAGGGATGCGAAGAAGTATGTCCAGGCTTGTGACAACTGTCAGAGAATGGGCCAACCTAATAGATTGGATGAAATTCCTCTTCAACCACAGTTGGTGGTTGAAACCTTTGACATATGGGCCTTAGATTTTGTTGGGCCTATCAACCCTTCCTCGAAGTAGAAATCTTACATTTTAGTTTGCACCGACTACATGATAGAATGGGTGGAGGTTGTGGCATTGGTGAAAGCCAATGACCAGGATGTAATACACTTCTTCTATAGGGAAATATTCACTCATTTTGGAGTACCCAAGGAAATAATCATAAATGGAGGACCACAGTTTGTGTCACATAAATTTGAAGCTTTGCTACAGAAGTACCATATTCAACATAGGATAAATTCACCTTACCATCCCTAGGCCAATGGCCATGTGGAAAGTACCAATAAATTTATTGAAGCTATCCTTACTAAGACAACCAAAAGCCATCTCAGAGACTGGCCTGATAGGCTTCCAGAAGCATTGTGGGCATATCGCACTACTTGGTGCAATACTACAAGTTTCTCCCCCTATGAATTGGTGTATGGTAAGAGTGTTGTCTTCCCTATTGAATTTGAAGTAAAAAATTTGAGGACGGCCATGGATGTAAACTTGGATGTAACAGAAGCACAGAGGAGTAGACTAAATCAATTGAATGAACTTGATGAAAAATGTATAGTTGTAGTGGATCAAACAACATTGATTCAACAACAACGATCCAAATGGCAAGATCGGTTCATCAAGAATAAATTCTTCTATGAAGGAGACTGGGCATTATTATACGATTCAAGCTTGAAAAGGGACTTCAAAGGTAAGCTGCACAAAATATGGTTGGGTCCATATCAGATAAACAGAGTGTTTTATAATGGTACAGTTCGCCTGGTCACCATCGATAATAACTGTACACCATTATTTGCTAATGGTCACAGGATGCGACTGTATGACAAGCCAATCTCAAGGGACGTGTTTATTTCATAGGTTGTAGCTGATCATGTAGTGAGGATTTCTCCTCACTGCAGGAGCAAGAATGGCTCCCTTGTTCCTATAGGGCACGAGGGTAGGTTCTTACTCTAAGAATACAGGAAAAAACGAAAGGGAAAATAGCATAAACAAAGCAGCGAATTAAACTAAGCTAATCTAAACAAGAATAAGCAAATGGCAACTACTGTAAACTAGATCCAAGAGATAATAGCAGAAAATGAAGAGGGAGATAAAGCCCTTGTGAACCCCTCTGTAGAAAATGGGTTAGGGTTCCGCCTCCTTAAAACCTGCAAGAAACCTAAGCTACTAAAATGGCAAACCTGCAAACAATGTCAACAATAGAACCTGCAAATAAAAATAACAGTTAGAAAGCAAAAACAATTGAATAAACATGAAAAGAAATGTTATACCTCACTTGGGTGGAAATGGGCCACCATGCCCTAGCTCATGGGAGCACCTCTCTATTGGTTGGGAAGCAATGGCTTGATGGGATGGATATGGAGGAGAGGGAGTGTGGGTGGTTTGAGAGGCAAAGGTCTCAAAGCATCCACAGGCAACATAACAATAGGCAAGTGAGGAGTGTTTTGAGAGTGAGTCCCCACCCTCCTTTTATAGCTTTTCCAAGGGGTTTTAGGGTTTTAAGCCCTTGGTTAGGGTTTTAGCCCCTTTTTTGGGCCTTTAGCCCCTTCTGCCCTAACTTTAGCCCCTTTTAGGGTTTTAGCCCCTTTTTGAGGGCTTTAGCTCCTAGAGGGCTATTTTGGGCTCCTTTTTGGGGTTTTTAGCCCTTTTTTTCATCCTTGGGCTCTTTTGGAGGTGTGGGGGTCAAATGGAAGGTCTTATGGATTGAAATGAGTGTTGTGAGATGGTGTCCTTGGGTGGTGTAGGCCATTGAGAGCTATGTCGGGGGATTTTTGGGTTAACAGATTGCCCCCTGATGTGTGAGGGCAGGAGCTCAACGTATGGCCGATGGACATCATAGGATTTGCTGTGTAGAGATGGTGCTTCCGAGGTTGAGGCATGGTGGCTTTTGGTTTTTGTATTAATTTGGTTCCCATCAATGGGTGGGATACAATAAATTTGTGACATGTATATGGACAAGGCGGGCATCCCCATGCTCGTGACAATGTCAAAAGAATCATTTGATCTATGCTCTAAAATACAAGAGCCAATCATTTACAGCTGATGTTACAATAATGGTTGCCTCTCATGTGAGGCTGAATACAATACTGATCTGATACATTGGACCCATGGAATTCTCATGGAATGCTATATCTTCATGACTGACAGTCCGCTGGATCTGATACATAGTTGTGTGGACTCACTAATTGAGGGTCAGAGTATTTGCAGTATAAGTATGCTACATCAATCATAAAGGTATATCGAAGCATTGCTAGGGCTTCTGAATACTGTCTCCAACGCAACCCAGAAATCACAAGGGACATAACCTATTTAGGTCCATCGAATGGACTCACCAATGTGCTAGAGTCACGTGACATCCGGGGCCTTCGACCAAGTATTGTGTAGAACAAACCCTGTATGAATCTCAATGGTGCGATGATGGAGTTGAAGTCGAGCACATGAGAAACAACCATCCCAAGAGGCACTAAGGACTCCTCTCAAGTGGTCCAAGGAACTCATCAATGATGTTAATGAAACCAAGGTACAGGGACCTCTAGGTCTATCCTCTGGAATATGTGTGTTGACATCGACAGAGGGAGACCTACCCCTAGTCAAGGAAATGATGTTTCCTTGACCAGGTGCGCGAGGTGGATAACCGAAAGGTGTGAAGCAATTTGTGGATTGACTCGCTGAATTGGGGGGGGAGGGAAAGAACTGAATAGGGGTAGAGGGGGAGTGGGAGACTCAAACTTCCTTTGTTCAGAGTATGATGGCAGGGCGGACCAGGCATCAAATGAAACTTGACTCAAGGGAATGGGATCATAGCTGTAATACCGGGAATGTTGCTACAGATGGGAAATACTTGGAGGAGGTGGACACTTTTGATACTGACGTGATCCAAGGAAGACACATTGCAGAGTGCTCTAAATAAAGGCAACCCAATGTGGGGATGCTACCAAACTGTTTTCTGTGGGGTGGTGTTTAGGGACACCGTTGTGGTACGATATCGTGGATTTTTGGTGAGCCCGAGAAGGTAAATGCTCGATGGTGCTTTCAATTTTAGAGAGTCTGAAAGCATGAAGAAGACTCTAGTGGGGGCTCTTTTTCGTTGGTAGTCTCCTATGCCCAAAAAAGGATAAAAGTATACATAGGAGAGCTCGCTCATCCTGGTGGGGATGAGAGACTTCTTTACCATTGGTAGTCGAACCAGGCCAGAAAAGGTTAAACCTATACTGACTGGACGGTCATTCAGATACTTTTATGAGCATGAATGAAACCAAGTTTGATCGGCAATATTTTCTTGATGAGATAGTTGGAAAAGAGCTTAACGACAACCGGTGGTGAGCTTTTTCGTAAAGTACGGCCCCTCTGCCCAAGAAAGCATGAAAGTATGCAGAGGGGAACGGTCTTGGCTTGAGTGTGCCAAGGAGGTCCTTTTCATGAAATGGTCTACATGGTCTGTAAAAGGAGGTAAATGAGATGATCTAGACACCCTTTCCTATACTTTAGCGAGTGGGAAAGGAAGCAGCTGCACTCGATGATATTTTCATTGTTTTAAGGAGTCATAAAAGAGATTAAATGAAACTCCAATGTGGTCAATGAACTGCGGTGGCACATGCGGTGCCCCATGTTGGGATGATGGACAGAGGTCCAAAGGTCATCCATGCAGTATGGATGAAGCAGCAGGCTCTCAAACATACCATTACATGCATGGGATAGATCGCGGCAGAGGCTTGTGAGTCAGTGTGATAGAGGCACCCAAACCGAGGTGGCTCTCGGACAGAGGTCAGGAGAGCATGTGTGTGTGTTGCGATGGATGAAATTGACTACATGCGATGTGAGTGCAAGTCTGGGGGCACTTATATGCCAAATATGTGCAAGAAAAGAAATCATTTTGTGGATAGTGGTCCAGAGGTCCGCGTAAGGTGCGGTAAAAAAAAAAGACAATCTATGTGTTTAAAATACAAAATAAAAGCTAAAATTACATTCCTTAACAGGCGGTGGCCCGAGGACATTTCTATGTCAAATACATGGAAGAAAAACAAAGGTTTTTGTGGATTATGGTCCAAATGTCTGCATAAGGTGCGGTGAAAAAGACAATTATAAAAAATAAAAGTATAGTACAATCCTTAACGGGTAGTGGCCTGACAACTTGCATAAGTAGCGGTCGGGAAGTGTGACACGAGTACCGGTCTGTAGACACTAGCATCGTCACATCATGGCTCGTAAATCGAGGTGACTGGTGGGAAATGGTCCCGAAATTGATTAGTTAAACATGAGATGATGGTCTCATTAAGATATTTGATCTCGGAGGTGTGAGAGGTGTCTCGAACAGGTTCCGGGTGACTTTGGATTAGTAGCTAATCGCGCTGCCCTGACTTGTGCTAAAAAACATTGAAAAATAAGAAAAGAAAATGAAGCGACTCATTGGTGATGTTAAGCATAAAATCTCTTGAGGTAGAGCCCATTGCGGGGGTTCTCCAAGTGTTGTCCATTAGAGTCAATGAAGAGGTCTGCCCCCTTGCCAAGATGAAGGTCATTGGCAAGGCGGGGTGATGGAATCTGGTCTTTTATGGGAAGAACCAATTCCATACTATGGTTTAAATGGAATGGATTAAAACCGAAGGGAATCTTACATATCTCTCCGTCATCGCATAAGTGGTGCTGGGATAGATCAGGTGGATCTTCCACAGCCGACGAGATGGAAGGGAAACTGGTGCTAGCGATCATGTAAATGGTATTGGTTGTAGTTTTTGCGGCCTTGCCCCCAGTCTCTGTTGGAGGAAAAGGGGTAGGCCTGGGGACAGGAGGTAGGTGCAACATCATCTCAATTAGATGGACATGAGTCAACACATCCTGGGGCCTTAGAGGTAGAGTAGGTGGTTCAAGGTACCACACATGATCTCCCAGTGTGAAATCC
This sequence comes from Pseudotsuga menziesii, assembly GCA_001517045.1. Taxonomy (NCBI): domain Eukaryota; kingdom Viridiplantae; phylum Streptophyta; class Pinopsida; order Pinales; family Pinaceae; genus Pseudotsuga; species Pseudotsuga menziesii. The sequence goes on from LPNX011109474.1 coordinate 83,250, forward strand.
TATAGATTGCGGGTTGCCAAGATAGACTTACTCACACTCTCGGATGGTAGGAAAAGGAAAGGGAAAAGGAAAAGGAAAAGGAAAATGTTGATCAAGAATGAACCCCATTGTTTCCCTGGTAACTGAGGTTGAGGTTGCAATTGAGGTTGCGACAGTGGCTGGGGAAACAATGAAAGAGACAAATCTGATGGACCGTCGATGATGGTGGAGACAAGAGGGTCTGTGGAACTGGACATCATGTAAATGGACATGGTGTCCGAAGAAGGAAGTGGTGGGTGGAATTCTTCAATTAAGGTGATTTCAGACTCAAGGGAGTGTTGACGGAGGTCAGCGAGAGCCATTCAAAATTCAGGCAGGTCTTGGCAATGGTGGGAGTAATGTCCATACAAGTCGCAAAGGGCGCAAGCATGGTTTGTCCTCAATGCCTTGTTCCTGAGTACTGGCGCGGTTGGGAGTTCAAGCATGGGGATGTTTTCGTTCATATCCATGGCATCCAGATGTGCATGGATCATTGGAATTTTAGGGAAATTCTGAGTTGGATGGCCCTGTTGTTCGCAGATGGCACACGGTGGAACTTGTCGTGGTTCTGCAGTGGCTTTGGTGTTTTTACCCCTAGCCCTTTTGGGTTGGGGCGGTGCAGGTGTGGGTGCGGTGGTTAGCTTATGCAAATTGAGTGGAGGGTGAGACTTAACCGCAATAGGTTGCACTGGGGTTAACACAACCTGGGGCATTGCTGGTTGAGCTAGTGGATCAAGATACCACACCGGGATCCCCAACGTAAAGTTGGGTAGGCTTAAGGTGGCCATGACCGTATTGCTCATGACACCAGGTGGGGGAAAGAGGAAGGGAATTATATGGACTAGAGATGAGACCACATAAATCCCAACTGGTTGCATGTGGGGGTGAGGTTGTGGTTGCGGCTGCGCATAATGTTGCTACTATGGGTGATGTAGCGGTTGCTGTTGGCATTGTGGCTGCGGATGATGTTGTGGTTGTGGTTAGGGCTGTGGCTATGGTTGCTGTTTGGGTGCAGGAGTGCTTGATGAGACCATGCACAAGTCCACAGTTTGCTTTTGTGTCGGTGGTGGTGACACCAATAGGAAAGGAGCCATCATGGTGGGATCGGTAAACAAACTAGAGCCCACATTCAATGGTGGGGAGGCTGGTGTGTTTTCAACAACAGTGTTGGTTACATGGATGACATTAGTGTATGTGGTTGCCCCTTGCGGCTCAATGGTGGTGATGGTAGGGATAATGTTGGCAGGCGCTATTAACCCTTGCGGATCATGGTAGGTGAGCTGGTCAACTGTCACAATCTTCCCTTCGTGGTGGAACATCATGAGGTGAAAGACAGTTGATGCGATGACTCACATGGCGTACATGTAAATCCTTCTAAGGAGGAGGTTGTAGTCCAGTTGAGCGTCAACAACTTCGATGTCAATCAGGACTATCTTTCTGGCTAACGTGATGGGAACATGGGGGAGGATTCCTTGGGCTTTAGTGGGATGTCCATCATAAGCCCACGGAGTTGTGGAGGATGGTTGCAGAATTGGTGATCCAAGATTCTATGAAACTAGGGTAGACATGATGCATGTGGATGCCCCCTCATCCACTATGCATCGGTGCACAACCAAGTTCCAATTGGACACTGGGATTTGGAAGGCAATAGTGGAGGGCATTCCTAGCTCTCCGTTCTCTGTGTCAAACATGATTAGCTTGGAGTCGGAGGGGTCTACTGCCCCTAGAGTGGCTAGTAAGGATTTCTGCTACGTTGGGCATGTTTCAAGTACCTCAAAAGCAGACATGGCAGTTGGCGTTTGGGCCAAATAATCCACAATGCTATAGCTAACTGTAGCTCTAGTTGTGGAATTATTAGCAATTCTGCGTATGGGGGGGCACAGGAACGGGGGTAACTGGAGAGGTAGGTTGGTTGTCTTAGACACGGATGCTATTGATGAGTCAGCAGGTTCGGTGGTGGTACCGTACTGATTTCATCTAGCCTGTAAGTTGACCTCTTTAGTGGTCATGGGTAGCAGGTGGTGAACACTTGTTTTGGCCATGGGCGGTGCCCCCGGAGCATTGGGATTGGCCTGGGGAGGAGGAAGCGGTTGCCACCAATCCTTGGACTAGTAGTGGGTTTTGAAGCACCATGGGAGGAGGTCCTTGTGGTGCCTGGTTGGGTTGGGATTGATTGGGAGCATTGGCATCCTGTTGGGCCTCATTTTGAATGGACTGCTTAGCACGAGCCATGAGGGGACACTCAAATGTGTAATGCCCATAAACATCACAGAGTGTACAAGGTTGGTTTGTTCACAACGGAGCATTGTGTCTTGGTGCATTCTATCATGGGGGGCTTTGGGTTGGCCAGTTAGCCATGACATTATTGGGAGGGTTTAGTTGCTGACTGCCTCCCTGCGGTTGGTTATTGCCTTGGTTATGGGGCCGGTTGTTTCTAGCTTGCCCTTGTTGATTTTTGGGGGTAGGCTAGTTGGGATGGTTTTGTTGTGTGAACACTTGTCCCAATGGAGCGGGTGGAGTGGGGGTGGGGGCTTGAAATTGTTGCACTGGTGGTGCATAGTATATTTGTGGGGGTGGTGGTGCCACAAATGGGGGCATTTTCCCCACATACTGTTGTGTTGGTGAAGCCATGGCCTGAGCCTACTGCGGTGGCACAGGTTGTGCATAGGAAGTTGTTGCTCAAGACTAGGACATCATTCTAGCATAGTCCAGAGCTTGGTTTTGGTAAGCAACATTAGCAGTGTTGCTTGGTTACGGTGCAATGGTAGGTGGTGTCGGTCAAGGCTGTGGTTGTTGGGAGACTGACCCTATGATGCCGTCCACAGCATGGGATGCCCTTGGTGCATCGCAGTAGGAGGAACTCGGACAGGGAGCATCTGGAATGACAGTGTACAAGTATCCAGACTGAGAGTAGATCAAGTCAAATTGTTGGGCCTTCAGTATGGCCTCTTCTTCAAATTGGGGACGTTCAGATGCGACGTCCTTTGCGATGGGTGGGAGAAAAGTATTAAGGAACCAATCCAAGAAGATCCTGTCATCTAGTTGGATTTTGCATAAGCTATGGCGTCGCTGCCACTCATGGATATGGTCAGTTATGTGAGTGGAAGTGCTTTGGTGATAGGATAATAGGATCTCCACCCCCTCGTCATATCTAACAGGGAGTTGAAAATACTGTAGGAACATGAAGGCTAGGGAGTTGAAGTCGAGGTACTTGGCTTGTGGTAGCTCAATGTACCATTTGGCCGTGGAACCTGTAAGGGTGCATTGGAATAGCGTTAGCCTGATGGAGTCATCTACGATGCTGTTGGATGAGCACCATATATGGAATGTCATTATGTGATTTTGGGGACATTTCCTAGCTTTTCCTTCAAACTTTGGGATGTCTGATGGCAGCTTAGTTGGCATGGGTGGCCAGAAAGCTTGGTGGTAGATGGGGTCATTCATTAATATAGCCAAGTCAGGTAAGTTCATATGAGCCATGAAGGGTAGATTTGACCCCAAGTTGATGTGGGATGGGGCTGCAATGGGGGTGGGGTTTGTAGGTGCATAATGCATCTGCATGGCTGGGGGTGCTTGTGGTGGCACCATTGTGGATGGGCCAATGCCCCCAAGTGATGTGTGGGGGGTGGTATGGGTGGAAAGAGAATTAACCCCATGTATGACAGTAGGGGAAATGTAGGTGGACGGTGCATTGCCCCCCTATGTGGCCGGAGGAGCAGTTTGTGTGGAGGGGCCACTGCCCCCATGTGTTACCACTGGGCCAGCTTGGCTGGTCACTATGGGTGGTGGAAATTGGATAATGACAGTCTACATGACTATGCTTGGACCACTTGCCAAGTAGTGGGTGACAGGTTGTGATGTGGACATGGGTCCACTTGCTAAGGTTAGGCCGGAAAATGGATCCGGGTTTGCACTAGCCATGGGGCTTGATGGTGCGGTGTGGAGGTCTGGTTCAGACCGATATGGGTCTAAATCAGAATCAGAGGCTGTGTGGCCCTCTGACGGTGTGGGAGATCACTAAGAGTGTCTTCGACGATGACGATCAAGTGTTCCAAATGGTGGTAGTTCACCTCTTAGGCACGAGGAAGATCGTGGAGGATCAATTGTGTTCGCTTTTGTGTATGAAACTGGTGGATATGACATTTGGACCTCGGTTTCAATGGATTCCTATTGGATGAAGGTGGTCTCTCAGCCACCAAGACTGCTAGAAGATAGTGCTTGGCTTGTTCCTCATGGGTGCTTCTATTCAATCGGAAGGGGTCGTTGCCTATTTCGCTTGGCAATTCCTCTCAGCGGCCAGCTACTTTGGGGTTCCTATGGTACTCCTCACAATGAGTTTCTAGGAAAAGCCCAAGTACTTCCCACAGTGGAAGCAGCCAGGGACTTATGTCCTCAAAGACTGCAGAATTGATTGAACTTAGTGTAAATTTGGTGAATTTTAAGGCTTACTCAGCATCATGAACTGAGTTGGGTTAATTATTTGGTATGGTGTGTTGGTTTTCTTATTTGTTCTAGTATTTGGTTGTTGTAATATGGTTTATGAATTCATGGTAGAGTTCATATCATGGTTTTGTATGAAAACATAAATAGAAATTTGTAAGCAAGTACAGTGATTAACCCTGGATTGCTGGCCTAACTAAGTGCCTACCTCTCAATGATATTCTTCTTCAAACCAAGAGAAGGTGCTGGGCTCTCAACACAATGGGACTAAGCCCATCCGTAGATCCTCAGGTCACCTCCCGAATGCTACGTTGGTCAACAGGGAGGATGCTTAGCGCCGTGAGAATCCCTCCTTCTCTATCCCCTCTACCTTCCAGGTCACCTATTTTTAGTGGTTTGGGAAAAATACCATGGAGTGCCTAGATCTATACGAGCTTACCCTTCGTTGTATACCAGAATACCCCGGAGGGTGATGACTGGGTAGAGGAGGAAGGGGGCAGAAAGATGTTTATTTTTAAGTTACTTTTAGTTAGATTAGTTCATTTTATTAACCCTTAATAATTGATTTAACATTTACACATTGTTCATGGATTGATTTGCAGAAAATAAAAACTGGAATTGAAAAAGACCTGCAATGGTGGACAGAGGCAGCTGGGCCACACTAACAGTCCTCTGAAATTGAAAATTACTATCAATTAAACTTAAATTCAACTTCTGTGTGAAAGGCCGCACATTTCTGACCAAATCTAGCGAGGGGTCCGTGAGATTTTTCTAGAAATGAGCGAGGGGGTCACATAGAATGCGAAAACAACCACAACCTGATCTTTAGGGCTGAAGTCACGCCTATCTAGGGATTAAGTGCACCCTGGGTGCACCTATTTTCTCATTAAGAGCGCCCTAGTCTCACCTTTTCCCCCGATAAGAGCGCCTTGCTCCGGAAAGCAGTTTTTTGTGAGGCAGGAACAGATCTGGCCGACAGTAACTGGTACTGGGGTCAGTCTAACTTGGCTTGGCCTAGCAGAGGCTTCGACACTGACTAAAATAGGAAATAAACAAGATTTAAGATAGATCTAACATAATATTTATGAAAACTAGGGTAAAAATGAAAAACTTGAAAACTTGAAATTTTTGGACCAGGGATCCTGTGGGATCGACCTGGTATGGTCGCCAAAGCTATAGTGAGGATTTATCCTCACTACAGGAGCAAGAATGGATCCCTTGTGCCTATAGGGCGTGAGGGTAGGTTCTTACTCTTAGAAAACTGGAAAAAATTAAAGGGAAAATAGCATAAACAGAGCAACGAATTAAACTAAGCTAATCTAAACAAGAATAAGCAAATGGAAACTACTATAAACTAGATCTAAGAGCTAATAACAGAAAAGAAAGAGGGAGATGAAACCCTTGTGAACCCCTCTACAGAAAACGGGTTAGGGTTCCGCCTCCTTGAAACCTGCAAGAAACCTAAGCTACTACAATGGCAAACCTGCAAACAATGTCAACAATAGAACCTGCAAATAAAAATAACAGTTAGAAAGAAAAAACAATTGAACAAACATGAAAAGACATGTTATACCTCACTTGGGTGGAAATGGGCCACCATGCCCTAGCTCATGGGAGCACCTCTCTATTGGTTGGGAAGAAATGGCTTGATGGGGTGGATATGGAGGAGAGGGAGTGTGGGTGGTTTGAGAGGCAAAGGTCTCAAAGCATCCACGGGCAGCATAACAATAGGAAAGTGAGGAGTCTTTTGAGAGTGATCCCCCACCCTCCTTTTATAGCTTTTCCAAGGGGTTTTAGGGTTTTAAGCCCTTGGTCAGGGTTTTAGCCCCTTTTTTGGGCCTTTATCCCCTTCCGCCCTAACTTTAGCCCCTTTTAGGGTTTTAGCCCCTTTTTGAGGGCTTTAGCTGCTAGGGGGCTATTTTGGGCTCCTTTTTTGGGGTTTTTAGCCCTTTTCTTCATCCTTGGGATCTTTTGGAGGTGTGGGAGTCAAATGGAAGGTCTTATGGAGTGAAATGAGTGTTGTGAGATGGTGTCCTTGGGTGGTGTAGGCCATTGAGAGCTATGTGGGGGATTTTTGGGTTAACAGATCCGGGATACCAGTAAGTGCAAGGGAATGAATCTTTTTTTGACCCTATCAATATTTAGAAAGTCACTATGATTTCCACACAAAATAATTTTTTGTACATAAATAAATTGATGTTTTGTTGTTTTTATTTCTTCTTGCTTTGTTTTCCTTTACGCTTGATCATTTTTCTTTGAAAAATATGTGATGAATTTACTTAAGGAGCAATGGTCATGATTGGGCCTAAAAATCATGAACCCCTATTCTAATTTCCTACTTTGGAAAAAGATCCTTGAAAAAGAAAATAATTTGGATGATGAACAGTTCCGTGCATCTTTGACTCCATAAAATTTGCCTATATTTCCTGTTCTGTGCAACTGCAACTCCGTATCAATCTTCCTATTTTCCCGTTCCGCATAGCTACGACTCCGTAAAAAAATGCATACTTTCCTGTTCCGCACAGCTGCAACTCTGTAAGATTTTCCCATTTTTCCCGTTCCATGCAGCTGCAACTCCGTGAGATTTTCCCATTTTCCCCATCCCACGCAGCCGCAACTCCGTAAAATCTGCCTACTTTTCCTGTTCCGTGCAGCTGTAACTCTGTAAAATCTGCCTATTTTCTCGTTCCATGCAGCTACGACTTCGTAAAATTTGCCTATTTTCCCGTTCCATGCAGCTGCGACTCCACCAATTTTAGCATACTTTTCCTAGTTCTCGTGGATGCAACTCCACCAATTTTAGCAGACTTTTCCTATTTCTCACGGTGGCAACTCCGCCAATTTTAGCATACTTTTCCTATTTCTTGTATATGTGACTCCGCTAAATTATAATAGATTTCCTATCTTTTGTGGCTGCGAATACTCCATATTTATCCACCGAAGGGATGCGACTCCTCCAGATTTGTCTAGAATTTCTGTAGCCCATGATTTTGTTGATTCCAACTCACCTCACAACTCCAATTATGTCTCTATCAATGTTGAAAATACAGTTTTTGGTTCGTCGAAAGGAACATCATCGCAAACATGCGTGCAATCGTGTTTAAATTTGATGGCAGCATTTGACACACTGTATTATCTTGAGAAGTCACAGATCATTGCATAATTGCTAAGGTATGGTTCCGATTATTTACATGATTAAGCATTAAGTAGATTTGAAAAAATTAATCATGCTCGCCTTTTTATAACTGTCATTATACCCATGCTTCATTAATTGTCCATCCGCACGATTTAACGGGTACTAGAGCTTATCTTACGGCCGTCACATTTTTCCTTATTTGGGGCCAAATATTACCAATGATTCCTTGCTTATGATTGTCTTAACTTTCCTAATTTTCCCGACCCTAACATCAGCTGTTCGTGCATGATCCTGTGTTGTAACCTCCATCACTGGTCCTGTAAATTGTTGAGCTGATACCAAAATTTAGAAAGAGAGGAAACATGGGTATCCCAGCCCGACATGAATGTACAAACATGCAAGAATTGTGCAAAAATGATGATATTTTTTCCATCTTTGAAGCTACTGGCTGGACTAAGTTTTCCAATGATTAAGTGTCTTTCATCGAGAAACAGTTCTGCAGTTTTCTCTGAATCTCACAGAAACCCATTCAGAGGTCAGGGGTTTACATATAGAAGTTACTGAGGATATTGTAGTAGAGTTTATAGCCCTTCCTCAAAGTGGAAGAGCCTGGTGTGGTAGAAGAACCCACAATGCTGCTACAATGCGGGAGTTTCTGCTAGATGGTGAATAGGTATGCCAAGCGAAGAGGGGGATAGCATTACAATCACTACCTCACCCCTAGAATGAAGTAGTGTTGTTCTTCAAGAAGTACATTATGTGTGAAGGTAGATATCAAACTGTTTATTTCTCTGAATTCCCTTTACTGTCTCATTTACACCATAGGGATTTACTCAATATTCCCTTTTATCTATTTAAATACCTGCATCATATGGCAGGATTTGTGAGATCGGCCTGACACCCATATTCTTCCCTCACCCATAAAGACCTGATCAAACTGCTCATCTTAAGGGCCTTAGCTCAGAGAAACCAAACCTAGGAACAGTTTACTGGTCAACATCAAATAAACAAGGGGCCTATACTTTTGCATGGTGTTCCAATAGAGAAGGAAGTTACAGCACCTGCAATTTTGTGGGGTGTTCAAATACAGGAAGAAGAGGAGGCACCGACATAGTTGGGGGGAATGTAAGAAGAGCAGGAGGACCGGAGTCCATCTAATTCAGTTGGGGGGGAAGATGAGGCAGAATCAGATAACCAGGAAGAAGAAGACGAGACATAATCAAATAACTAAGAAGAATAAAAAGGTGAGGATGTAGCAGAAATGAACCCTATAGAGGGGATACAGAATTTAGGAGCTCTGGCAGCATAAGCTGAAGCTGTAGAAGCATTGGATGCTGCGACAGTTGAAGCTAAAGTTGTAGGATCTATGATGACATAAGGAAATGCAGACGTTCTAATCATTGAATCCTCTTCGGAATGGACAGGAGCTCTTATTGAGGAGGAAACAGAGATGGCAGAGACCAGAGAAGATGCTGAAATAAGAAACATTCCTTCTACATCAGCTGCATAATTAAAAGCCCCTCTACCACAAAGGAAGATAATAAGATCAAAGGAGGAGGTACAGGCATCAAGGCTAGTGAGAATAAGGAGAACTAAATTTATCACAGTAGCAGAAGCAATGCGTGCACGATGGGAAAACATCGAATCAAACATTGAATTTCCCATCTTGAGACCCAAGGAAAATGCTGTCCCATAAGAACCTGTTGCAGAGGAACCTAAAATTGAGGGACTTTTTGTTATATTTTTATCATTCAAGCTAGCATTATGACCTTAGGATCTTTAACTGAGAGAATAACATGCACAACAATAAAACACAAGAGACAAGAGACAAAAATAATTTTCCTCGGGGAAACAATAAAGGAGAAAACCGTGCAACTTCCTCAGAGATAGAATCAACACCAAAGTAAAACTCAAAAACATAAATATGATCTCCCGACAGCAGTAGTCTCTCTCTCGTCCCAACAACTTTTCTCTCAGTCATGCGCCCCAATGAGTGAGTGTGTGTGTGATAAATAGAGAGGCTCACTCTCTATTTATATTCTTTGGTTCACTTGAAGCCCAATCCAACATGTCGACCTCACTTAAAAATTACTTACTAGAGTCAACATCTCTAGGAGTGTCTAATAACCCTAGTGCCCCATAACTTGTAGGGACTTTGCCTCCTCTGACCAACAAGGAGGGTTATCCTTAACACAATGGTGGGGACTATTGCCTCAACTTACAATGACTCACCTAGGGTCAACTTCTCTAGGATAGTCTAATAACCCTAGGGCCCCACAACTTTGGGGAATTTAACCCTTTACCAATAGGAGGGTTACCCACAATGACTTGACATGACTTTTTCACATTATAGAAACTCCCGATAGGAACATCGGGGCATGACATGACTCATTTACATTACAATTAAACACTTCCTGGAATAAACATCGGGGTACAATACATAAGATATACAAGTGAATACATTCAAAAGTTACAATTACATTATCACTCCCTCTTAACTAGGAAGGTATTCTCTCAACACAATTTATCAGTACAAGTCTTCTTCTTTGTATCATCTAGATCATCATCGAGTCCTCATCATCTTCAAGTCATCTTCATCTTCAATTCATCTTCATATTCAATTCATATTCATCTAGATCCAGATCATCATCACTGGATCTAGATCATCACTCGATATGGATTATCATCACTGGATCTGGATCATCACTGGATATGGATCATCACTGGAACATCATTGCTAGATCTGGATCATCACTATTGGATCATAATCATTATATCATCATGGGTGCTATCTCATGATTCTTCTCATCATAGGAAGTTCTACAGAGCCATCCCTTTTTCATGTTGGTTGTAGGCCTAGCCTCCATGTAGGTCTTCTTCAACACTTATATCTAACCCTAAGTCAGAATGGCCCACCTAGAAATTACATCTGACCATGAGAGGAACACATCCAACACCATGTCAGAAAGGAATGCCCAACACTCACATCTGACCATGCGGGAACACATCCCACAACCCTGTCAGAAAGGCCCAGCACTTACATTCACTAGCATGATAGGACACACCTACTATCATTTGTGAAAAGGCACAACACTCACATCCACTAGCATGATAGGACACACCTACTATCATTTGTGGAAAGGCTCAGCACTTACATCCACCAACATGGTAGGACACACCTACTACCATCTGTGGAAAGGCACAACACTTACAATCACCAGCATGGTGGGACACACCTAATACCATATGTGAAAAGGTATAGCACTTACATCTAACCGTGGAAGGAACTTAATCCTCTCACCATGTCAGAAGGGCACTAAATCCCAGACTGAGGGTTCCTGGTAACTAACCAGGTGCCTCCATTCTCCCAGAGAATGGAAACAACCCTTATATCTGATCAAGTGGGAACACATACCTCAATCACATCAGAATGGCCATGCACTCATATCTAATCATGTGAGAACACATCCCACAGTCATATCAGAATGACCCTCAACCCCAGAATGAGATTTCCTGGTAACTGACCAGGTACCTCCATTCACAGAATGGCAACAACCCTTATATCTGATCAAGTGGGAACACATCCCTCAATCACATCAGAATGGCCATGCACTCACATTTGATCATGTAATACTACATCTCATAGTCATATTAGAATGGCCCTCAGTCCTAGACCGAGTATTCCTGGTAACTGACCAGGCACCTCCATTCAGAGAATGGCAATATCCCTTATATCTAATCATTTAGGAACCAATCCTACAGTCATATAAGAATGGCTCAGCACTCATATCTGACACGGAAGGAACCAATCCTCTCACCATGATAGAATGGCTCAGCCCTTACATCTGACCATGGAAGGAACCAATCCTCTCACCATGTTAGAATGGCTCACGGACTCATCACTTCCCCTTGGAAGGAACCTCGATCTGGAGAACACCAAGATTCTCCCTAAAGTACTCAAACTTCACTCTAGCTAATGGATTCGTCAACACATCAACTATCTATTCGTCTGTTGCAACATACTGGAGCTTCACTGCTCCTCTCTACACCATATCCTTGATATAGTGATACTTGATCTTGATATGATTTGACTTGTCATGGAACACCGGGTTCTTCGACAACTTCACACAACTCTAGTTGTCACAATATATACAAGTAGCATCCAACTGGAGATCAAATAAATCAGATAGTAGCTTCCTCAGCCATACTTCCTCACAACTAGCTGAACAAGCTACGACATACTCTGCTTCAGCTATACTCAGTGCCACATAGGATTGCTTCCTGCTAAACCAAGAGATCACACCTGATCCCATACTGAAGCAACACCCTAAAGTGCTCTTCTTATTGACGACATTGACTGCCCAATCTGAATCAACATAACCTTCCAGGTTAATCTTTTGATTCGCCTCATACTTGAGCCCATAATCAACTGTACCCCTCAGGTACCTCAGAATATGTTTTGCAGCAATCAAGTGAACATGTCTCAGATATGTTAGGAACTGGCTCAAGGTGTTCACAGCAAAGAAAATATCTGGTCTCGTATTCGTTAGGTACATCAAGGACCCAATCATCTGATGATACATCGTAGCATCAACCACTTTTGATGAAGCATCACTCAATAGCTTTAGGTTCGATGCCATAGGTGTGGTCATGGCCTTGCAGTCCATCATCCCGAACCTATTCAAGATCTCTACTACATACTTCCCTTGTCTGAGGAAGATTCCATCTGCATTCTACCACACCTCCATGCCTAGAAAATAGTGTATCGACACATAACAAGAGCATCATTGGTCTTCCGCCTTCAACCTTGAAGCAAAGGTTGGAATCTGCTTTACTCTTAGTAAAGCCTAGAGTCATCAGTAATCTATCCATCCTATCGTACCATGTCTAACCTTAGGATCTTCTACAGTCACTTCCTCTGAAGCAGAGCATCATTCTCCCTCTATCTTTCGTACTCTATGTACTGAAACATTCTATACCAGAGTGACAAGTAGCTTCCTCTGCTACTAATATTCTATGTATCCATATAGGATCACTAGATACCAAGATCCTCTATCTTAAAAATTTTCAAAAAAATTTCTCACACCCATCTATGAGCTTGTCATTCTTTATCAACCTTGTAGCAAAGGTTCAGATCTTCATTAAGCTCCTCATGTATGTGTTATCCCATGGGTGTCTTCTGAGCTTGTACAAGGCCTTCTTTCATTTGCACACATGATTCTGCCTGTCATGTGACTTCACTTCTAGTGGCTGCAAATGTCTCTTCATAGTTTATGCCTTCTTTTTGTGAGAATCCTCGTGCTACTAATTTTTCCTTGTATCCCATGATGTTTCCATTTACTACATGATGGAACTACGAACTTCCCTTCATGTATCGATACTGCATCCTAGACATCATTCTTCTTGAACTGGTCTTCCCTTTCTTTTTGGTTAATTATTCATGGCTGGAAGGTTCTACATCAATGATGTCGCTGCATTCATCAAATTATTCTTCATCTTGAACTGTCGTCACTTGTTCTTCGGAACAAGTCTCATGCTTCTTTGCTTATAGGCGATTATGTATGCGATCTTTCCTATATACAAGTCAAATGCATTTGCATGGTTAGAGAAATTTCATAAGGAAAATTCATAATGACAAATTCTTATGCATAAATATGTGATCATGCAACTATTTTATCCAATACAACATTCATCCATATCTCACAGAAAATTTCTAGATGCCTTCCATCTCTACCAGGACAACATTGAGATTGTGCACTACTCCAATATGTCAGCAAAGAGGTTTCATTCTAAATAAGCAGCAATGGAGAGTTGTATAGCACCATGAGCTACTTACCCATCACATGCATATTAGTAGTATACTATCATTAGTGAAAACATTCTATCATGCATAATACATTAACTGAATATAAATGAATGCATAGCAATATCATGAAATGACAATTGAATACTTATCTTTATTTGTTTTGTGGGTAGACTCCTTCTTGAGCCTTCAACTTCATCGTCTTCTTCATTCATAATAGAATCATTTCTTATCCAAATGCTAAGATGGATAAGAGGTTCTTCAAGAGTTGAGTTATTCATATTCCTCATCTCTTGAGGTATCTTCTTTGGATGGTGAGAGCTTGATCTTCAGTTGCTCCCATATTCTCTTCTCTTATTATGAGTTGAGCTTCTTCGTCTTTCCAGAGTCTGCTGAAAGTAATCACTTCCTTCTGGCACACATTCCTTGAATGAATGAATCCCATGATCCTGGGAGGACATTAAAGGTGGTTATCACAACTTCTGCATTCTCCACTTCTTCTTCTACCACTTCAAGTTGTTCTTTGATTTGAGAGACCCTTGTAAAGTATGGCTGTATGGTCTCTGCATTTTGGATCTTCACATTCTTCAACTAGTTTCTTAAGGTCATATTCTGATTTATGTTCTTCCCTTCAAATATATTGGTCAAGGAATCAAACATATTTGGTGTCTTTAGGGAATACACTTGTGGTACAAGTTGATTTGTGATTGAATCAACAATTATCTTCTTGGCCTTGACCAAGTTCTTCTTGTGTAAGGCTTTGAGCCTCATCTCCCTCTGGAACTGGAACCTGTCTACTCATGTAGGTGTCCAATTCATTTTATTCAGAGAGATCATATAATTGGATGCTTGGAAGTTTTCAACTTCACCAAGCTTATCATCAAGCTGATTTGATAGATCACTTTGAAATGAGAACCTGAAATGAAAATAACAAAAGATTAGATCTCACCGATTTGAGGTGTCTGTCCTGGTTCCAAAGCTGTCTGATCTAGGGTTTGTCAGAGAAATACTAATTTTCAAAACTTGGAATATTTCAGATATGATTTGATAGAAATATAGATATCTTCAATTTGAGCTGTCCAATGTACTCTCTTTCTGAAAACAGTGGAGGGAAGCTCCCGGAATAGGAAGCCCTAGTTTTCCAATTTCTTCTGCATAAATTCCTGATACTGTTTCTGAGATATCTCCGAAATTAATGCTCCTCTATGTCTAAAAATTCACACTGAGGTAGCCTCACATTTATCTTTTCCAACACCATAGGTTTCATCAGAATTGGTTTCACCAATTTGGACTCATGATCATTTTCCCAAGGTGACTTGTTACAGGACTGTTCAGAATAGTGAAGTTGTACAAACTGCCATGTGTCACTGTTTCATCTTCTGGGTCCGAAACTCAAAAAAAAAGAAGTATATTCCATACCCTTTTTGGAATATCTTCATAAATTTCATTTGGACCTTTGTATCCCAAGATATAGCAATTCTCTCTAGGTGTCCTATTTAGGGATGAATCCTGGAAGAGGATGGAATCCTAACTTGGAGGAATCATATCTCCCAGAATATAGGGAATATAAGGGTGAATTTTGGAAACAGTGTAAATCAGGATTTTATATTTTTCTTGTGAAAGATTGAGCTCCTGAACCTTCTCTAATTCTAAGATATATAAAATATACCAAAACGTATCAGTTTTAGTATTTTAGGGTTTTTCCAGCTCGGGGTCAAACTAGGGTTTGATTTTCCTGGAGTTATACCCAACCAAAAATATCGAACCAGGTCTCTAAAATTAGATTTTGATGAGGAGAGAAATCCTATGCTAGGCTCACTCAAAAAAATTCCTCTTCTATAATAAGCCCTAATTTGCTGCACCAAAAACTGAAAATGTCCAGAATGGAATTCCACTTCGACAGAAAGATGTGCCCTTCAATGGAGAGTCAGCCTAGCATACTTTTGCTGATGGATTGTAGAGAGAGACCCAAAAATTAAGAAGACATAGCTTCTGTAGCTGCACAATGTCTTCTTCTTAGGTTAGCTCTGATACCATGTTATATTTTTATCATTCAAGCTAGCATTATGATCTTAGGATCTTTAATTGAGAGAATAACATGCACAAAAATAAAACACAAGAGACAAGAGACACACAGAATTTTCCTCGGGGAAACCATAAAGGAGAAAACCCCGCAACTTCCTCAGAAATAGAATCAACACCAAAGTAAAACCCACAAACATAAATATGATCTCCCGACGTCAGTAGTCTCTCTCTTGTCCCTGCAACTTCTCTCTCACTTATGCGCCCCAATGAGTGAGTGTGTGTTTGATAAATAGAGAGGCTCACTCTCTATTTATATTCTTTCATTCACTTGAATCCCACTCCAACATTTCAGCCTCACTTAACAATTACTTACTAGAGCTGACATCTCTAGGAGTGTCTAATAACCCTAGTGCCCCACAACTTGTGGGGACTTTGCCTCCTCTGACCAACAAGGAGGGTTATCCTTAACACAATGGTGGGGACTATTTCCCCGACTTACAATGACTCACCTAGGGTCTAATTCTCTAGGATATTCTAATAACCTTAGGGCCCCACAATTGTGGAGAATTTAAGCCTAGACCAATAGGAGGGTTACCCACAATGACTTGACATGACTTGTTCACATTATAGAAACTCTCGATAGGAAAATAGGGGCATGCCATGACTCAATTACATTACAAACACTTCCCAGAATAAACATTGGGGTACAATACATAAGATATACAAGTGAATACATTTTGAAGTTACAATTACATCAACACTTTTGTTTGAAAATGTTATATTGAAGGAAGAGGTGCAAATGCTTCGAAAGGAAGTGGAAATATGGACAGAAACATGTAAGAAACATGTGGAAAGGAGATTGTACACACTGGTAGAAGCTGCAGATCAGGTCAAAGGATAATTTTCGATTGAGGAAGGTGAAGAATTAGAAATAGTAGTTTTCCCTGCGTGCAGAGAAATTTTTAATCAATCAGGATACAAAGTCATAGTGTGTGCATTTGTGGCACAAAAATGCACATGGGCAGTTGCAGAAGAGAAAGGAACATCTGCGAGAGAATTGAGTGATGAAGAAGAATCAGAAGTGGAAATGATCCCCGATGTAGAGGTAAGGGAATGTGAGCAATTACAGTCTCAACCACAAGGTGTTTTTACAAAATAACCAACAACCCTAGAAATGTTTGTGGAAGTTGCTACTCAATTGAAAGTGAGTGAGATAGAGGTCAAGACAATCCCTAACCTGAACTTAGGATTTTTTACTATGACCCCAGAACAATCTTAGGACACAGAAGTAGTGGAGGGAGAACTTCAGCAACAGGAAAATGTTGAAGTTGATCAGGATGTTGTCACACAAGAACCAACATCCTCATAAAACCTTTTTGAGACTCCCATTCAGCCAGGTAAATTGACCTTGAGGTGGACATAATCCCTGATGTGGAATTAGGAGAATATGGAAAGATGTAGTCCTAGCCATCAGGGGACACTGAAGCATTCATGGACTAGTCTCATCTATCTGGGGACAGTGAAATACTCGGGGACCAGCCTCATCTCTCATGGGATATGGAAGTAACTCAAGAGTAACCCAAGTTGCCAAAGGAACTGGAAGAGAAGGAAGTAGTTACAAAAGAACCAACATCTTTGTAGCTCCTTGTTGAAGCCACAACCGAAAATCAAGAAGCCACAACCGAGAATCAAAAATTTACAACCAAGAATCAAGAAGATGTTTAGATTGGAACACAAGAAGATGTTTCCACACAAGAACCAACATCTTCATCATTGGTTGTTGGAGTTGACAAAAAGGGGTTTCAGGAAGAAGGAGTTGTTACACAAGAACCAACATCCTCAGAATTGATTGCAGAAGTACACTTATAGGAAGAAGTTGTTGGACCAATGGTAGAAGAGGAAGCTGTTTCACTTCCGATCCAGAACAATTAGGCTGAAACATTAGGTAATAAGGTACAGACATAATATTCCTAAGAATTTGTCAATTTAGATTCTGATGAGGAGAAGGATGCAGGAGAGGAAAGGATTCAAGGTCAAATAGAAGAACTCTTACTTCTAAAAATAGAAGTAAAGAAATGGAAAAGTGAGGTGGATAGATATCAGAAAGGAATGATTCCCCTTGTTCAACATAGGAATACTATCAGTGAATTGAGGGAAATATGGGAAGAAGAGATAATATTCTAGAAGTTCTGTTGGGAATAAGTACATAAATAATTGAAGGAGTTGAAGAAGTTCAAGTCCATGCAAAAGGAGAAAATCCAACTGTACATTCTCTCCTGAGAATTGATGAGCTCCAGAGCTTCGTCTCCCTCTTATCCTGTATTTTTATATGAACAGTTCACTTGGTTTAAGATGAAGGCACTAAAATAAGGGAGACCTTATGAAGTAGCATCTTCTGACCAGTTTTAGGAAACTTTTACGAAAAGTAGCTTCGACAAGCAGAATATTCTATGTGAGCTTTATTTACATGAAATGGCTTGCCCCTTGGACCGATATTCAAATCCTGCTCCTCACCTAGGTGATGTCTAGCTGAGGTATTTTTCTTCTTTTGTCAGCAACCATGTGCAATGGGAGGATTCATTTCAGCCAATTTCTTAGAATGAGGCTCACTCTAATATTTGGATTTGGTGTGAACCTCAATCCCCTCGCCTTGTTCATAATCATCAAGAATAGAGGCTTAAATATTCCATCCAGACTCAGCAGTTGGTCGAGTTTCAAGAGAAAGTCATCTCCACTTGTGTTATCTAGATTTCCAGGTAGCAACGTTTAGCTTTGGAGGGGCGTAAGCATAGGTGGAAGGCTTCCCATTCATCGATTAAGAAAAGGGACCCTTATTGCTTCAAGAATTTTAAACATGCTCTTCCTAGGGTTGAAGTGTACTTCGATTGTATGAGGAAATGTGGAGCTAATTGGTTGGGACTTAAATTCAAATTCCCACTTATTTGGTGGCCAACAAAACCATATAGGGAATATTTTTCATTGACAAAAGCAGAAGAAAGGAAACGTTGGAAATATTGGGTTACCCATAATGGATATCTAGATGGGAGGGAATCACCTGAATCCTCCTACAACTTTTCATCTCTCCATGAGCGAGGTACAGTTCGAGAATCTGATTCAGACTAGTGGAGGTTGTCGCATGAGGACATGCAACAGAGCAGTTGGGGGGAGATGTTGGGTCCCAAAATGCCCCTTTTTAACCACATCCATTATACCATGTTTTTCTTGTCTTACTCCATTTTGCGCACCAAACAAACATTCTTTCCTCACTTGAGCCCTAAATATTCACAGGTATGATTAATTATTGTTTCATATTATTAATTCTTATGATTTCTATAATTAGGACTTTGATTCTTGAATTATGCTAACTCATTATGATTTTACAAAGATAGTGCAAGCTATGAGAGAGTATAGGTGTAGTAGTCTGAGTGGCCCAAAGAGGAGATGAGCATTCACTTCCAGGTGTTACCAGCTAGTTCCGTCTCTACACCCGGATCCAACCAATGGTTTTCATTCCACGTGGGTTGTGACAGACATGGCTGCAATAGACTTAGCTACAACATTGCGCCACTCCTTGAATTTAGCTGCAATAATCAGGGCATCTCTTGAATTGGTTATGTTATTCATTTACTGGCTCGGGAAACAAAATTGCCTATATTCCCTGCTTCTGTTTAATTCCCACCACAAATATAACAATGCATGTAACGAGGCAGCCTGAAGATCGTAGATATTCATGGCTGCCCGATATTAGTGGGTGAGGGTTACGATTGTTGATGTATAAGTATAGGGAAATATTTGGAGCCAGGGGTTGGAAAATATCAGATTTTATTGTGCGAGCTGTAACAGAGACCGTACTTTCATTCCACCATTTTAATACAAGGAGCAAGATTCTTCATATCTCTGTGTTTTAACTTATGTTAGTTTCGGCGTCTTTGTTCGAAGGCTGGGCCCGCCTTCCCACAAATATCGTTGAGTTAATTAGATGTTTTTTTAATTGGTTTTGTGGTGTGGATGTTACATTGTATGCATTTGTTTCTGTAGCTGCAATAGTAATGTTTAATCATTGTGTTTCCTTGAATACTCAGTACTTGCATTTTTTTTAAGCTGCAGCAGTGTGTTGTGATAGTCGACTATGTAGGTTAATTTCCTTTATGCATGTGTGTGATAGCTATAACTGTCAAGCTCTTCCTTATTTCCTTCCAATTTCTTGTCTTGCTTAGGTTTACTAATTTAGGTAGACTATAGTTTAGAGCTGTTGGTTCAATTCATGTTATTTCTTATTCCTAGATTAAGGTTGTATTAAACTAGTCACAATGGATCTGCATATATTCTCGTAAATTAGGATTTAACTTTCTGCAAAAGTAAGTCTAGATATTCATTTCATAAATCATTCATTTCTGTATTGAAGTTGTAGGAAGTGATTGCAATTTTGAATTCTTATATAGGTAGTTTTGTCAAAACCCCAAATTTCCGAAAAATTTAATTTTTTTTAAAAATAGAAATAATTTTCATAATGCAGTCAACTAATTGTTTTAATTAGTTAGATGTTAATGATTTTGTAAACTGAAATAACTACTTGATTATGTGTATCTTATTGAATAATTCTTTTTTAGTTGAATGACTTGTTTTTCTTTGCGACCACAAGGTGGAACTGCCTTGGTGATCTGGGGCTTACTTAGCTTTGAGCTAACACAGAAAGTTTACCTGCTCTTACAGACTTACAGGTAAGAAGATCCGGTGCTGCTTGTCGATAATCCTAAAGAATTCAAATATTTGTTTGTTGCAATAATAATAATAACTCAGTAAAATAATATAAATGCTTTTCAATTACCAAAGCTTATTGAGGTAAAATCATTAAACTGTCCTTCTTTTTAAGATGCTATGGAAATGAGATTTAGTTCTATCAGTAATGGCAACAATTGCTTTCTTCTAGTAGATGTAATTTATAGTTCTTAATGCGTACTAAAATCTTCGATGTTTACCCTATTCGTCAAGTGTAAAAATGCCTTAAATATTTCTTTGCAAGCAGTTTTAAGAATCACAGAGTTATTATGTCAAAGGTCTAATTTAAATTGTGCAAAAAAACATTTACATCATGATGGAATTGGTTACTACTTGTGATAAGAACGTAATGCATATTGATAAGGAGTTTACGTACTACTGTTCCCATTTTCCAAACTTTGAAGTTTAACAGGATTACACTTTTATTACAAGCTGCTCTTTAAAAAGGGATATACTAGTGTTGATGCATAGAGTTATCTTACACATAACCTATTCAGAGGATAAGGTTTAGATAGTGTTATTAAATCATCAAAAGGTTATTTATTGTCAAATCTGATAGTTACTAAAATGCTTAACACTTTTGTTTACCAACTTAAGGGTTTACACAACAAATACTCCAAAGCATAACTAGAGTTATTCTCATAAGATGGATATCTTATCGTGAACAGGTTTTATAGAATTCCTTTCATAGATATAAAAAGGGCATGTCCTTAATGGATTATAACCATTGAAAGAATGCATATCATAATAGTTTTAAGGCCTAACTTTTTATGTTGAAGAATCTTTTGTTAAAAAAGAATAGTGGCTTAACCCTTGTCATAATTATTATAGTTTGTTGTAAGGCTACTAGGTGAGCATAGACAAAAGGGTTAAGAAAATGGAATGTGCCATAACGAAACTAGAGTTTACCCTTGATCTAAGCTTATAAACTTTTATTACAAGAATCCTTTACAAATATAAGTTCTAGGTCATGCATTGGTATAGATCCATACTATGATATGACCCTAATCTTCGTTCTAAGGTTTAGTTGGTTGAACTTTACAGTGTGAAGGTTGGTTTACATTTGATACTACTAACCTTGTAGAATCTTCCTATCGCATGATTTGGATGAGAAATCATTTGGATACTTGCTCGCTGGAAACTATATTGTTTTTACCCACTGCATGCCAATTATTAATTTTTCAACATGGGCTCGTCATAGCCAAGTGTTTGGAGGTTAAAAGGGTAGTATTCAACCCTAGTTTGACATTCCTTCATCACCTTCGGGCCTCCATTCGCTCTGCTACTACACTCCTGTCTGCACTGTCGCTTGCATTTGTTGCTGGTAGTCTCCCTATTTGTTGTTTCTCCTCGTGAGCTTGCCTCGAATGCTTAATAAAGAGGTACTGTCACGACATTGTTTGATGCTGGGGTAAAGGTTAGTGATACTTTCTCCAGGGTCTCGCCATCATGGCTATCTCAATCCTGAATCTTTCGACTGTAAAGAGTTTCCTTCCTCCTTTTCCTGGCAGTGAGAGTCGTGGTCTTGCATTTCAGAGTTGCCGGGGCATAGGGTTTCACTGCAGAATAGTTTCTTTAGCTGAATTTAAAGTGATGACCCAAGTGTGTTTACTTGCTGTGCTTGCTAATCCTACTCTCAGTTGCTGTTTGTTGTTGGCGGTGTTAGTAAACTCCTTCTTTCTTGCAGAAAAAGAAGGGTTTCATTCTCCTCGCGCTGGTGGTTTCCCTTCTGCTTGTGGGTGGTCGTGTTTCAATAAAATTCTAGGTAAGGATGCTGTTAACCCTTCCATTACTTCGTAGTCTTATTTTTAAAACACAATGTTTATTTTGTATACAAGGTTTTAATATTATTGTTCTTCTTGTTAACAGGTGTTGACCTGTCTCCCTCTGCATGGTTGGTGTGAGGCTGTGGCGACTTGTTGGTTCACGGTAAGCCTTGGACATCCATGGCCGTTCGTCCTTGTTTGGTCCCTTATGGGACATTTGTGGGTTGGTCACCGTGGCCTGCAACCCTTGCTGTTTTGGTTCAAAAGGGTTGACCGGTTCACTATTTGTTTGTTGATATTTAACCCCTTGCTTTATGCGGGGCTTCCGGCTTAGGCTGTGACTGTAAATTT
The DNA here is from genome assembly GCA_001517045.1 of Pseudotsuga menziesii. Taxonomy (NCBI): domain Eukaryota; kingdom Viridiplantae; phylum Streptophyta; class Pinopsida; order Pinales; family Pinaceae; genus Pseudotsuga; species Pseudotsuga menziesii. Next base: position 105,568 of record LPNX011109474.1, read on the forward strand.
TTAATTTTTGTTCAATTACTGTGTAAATATGTTTAAATGAAAGGAAAAACTGTTAAAGCCATACACTAATGGTTTTTGTTGGAAGCCGAGGGAATTACAAGAGCTTCAAACTCTTTGCTTATAACTCTGTTGTACATTTTGATATTAGTAGGGTTTTACCCTAACTCGGCCATATAAAAAAAGTCTTTACAGTTTCTTTAAATTATCTTTTATTTATAATGCACTTCTGTAATTTGTTTGGTTATTACTTATGTTGTATAATGGTTGGTTAAGCTCGATGAATCGAGCATACTGTTACTCTATTGGTTCATTTCCTGCGCGTTAATGTAAATGAATTTTACATTATTATTTAATTATTAGCTGCTAGGGTTTCTGTACAGTGTTTTTGTATTAGTTTACTTTATTATAGTAGAATTTGTAAAAGTTGTTATATAATTTTTAATCTTCGG